>CM071570.1:124211703-124263264 GCA_036426205.1 Ascaphus truei | reverse complement strand
ACCCCTGTTCAGGTAATGTGCCTCTAATCCAGCAGTGTGGTGGTTAACTGCTGGTAGTCAATTAACAAAAACCGCCTGCCTGATTAGATTGCTTAGAAAAGCCTGTCTTTTGAGACAGGAAGTGAGACTCCTTAGCTCACACCTGAGCTGAACTTGGAGACAGACATCTTGAGTCTACTGTACCAGAAGAGGCTGCTTGCAAGACACAGAAGAAACTTCTAAACCTGAATGCTGACAAATCCTTTTAACGAAAAGTAGCAACCAGGAACGAAAGATTTCCCTCCAACCACAAGGAACAGATAAGTACTTTCATTATAAGCTTTTTATGATTTTCATTTCATGCTAAATTAATATGATTGGGGCTGGGGTGCATTCTTAGTCTAAAGGGAGTGGTGGATTGCATAGTATTTCACTAGAAATACTCCCAAGTGAATCGAAGCTTTGTTTACCCCTTGTTTGGATGGTTTCCTGATGTTAAGGAAACAGGCGCAATAAAAGCCTTATTTAATTTCACTATAACCAGACTCCCTTGCATACCTCTGTGAGCGTCTGCCTACACTCACCCACGTGTGGGACAGCGCTGCCCACTAAGATGAAGTGTATAGGTGGTGCACTTGGTGACTTGGATAATACCTGCCCGGTGCTCCTGCTACCAGGTGCGCAGATGACCTTTACTTGGAGTCCCTTGCTCCAGGAGATGATCCAAGATGCCTCCGCCTCAACGGTGGGTGGCTCCCGCATGGAGTGATCCACCTTTATAATGTCTCTTATCCTTGCTAACGCAGAGGATGTTATACCTTCACGCAAATCACCTTCACAGCAATTCAACTTCACAGCAATTGCCAGGATAGTTACGTTTCCTGGCTGGACCCTCACTTGTCTAGGTTCTACAGGACCCTGTCCCTAGTCTAAGGGGAGTCCCTGTAGTAACCACAATCTGAGGTGAGTAGGGCCTAGCTGGGGCCTAAGGGGAGACTTCTGGCCTAGTGCATGAGGCTACTTTCCTCCCTGCACAAACACACCCTCCCCTCTCTGTGCCCCAGCTCCTAACTGACAATCCCTGTCTTCACACAACACTGTTGCAACTTTGCAGCATGAGAATCTGTCAGCCTTATTGGCTGTCTGGCTGCCTGTGACCAGGGTGAAAGTGCAGTCCCCAGAGGCTGCTGGGAATTGTAGTCCTTTGTGGCTCTCTTTAACATTGGGGCCGCGTGCGTGCTGAGTAATGGCTGCCGCCGGCGCTAACTGCGCATGTGCGAACTGGGGGATGTCCCTGACTATGGAGCGCCTCTTCTCACTCCCTGTAATGGCTGCCATATCGCATCTGGGGCTATACTGCATGTGCGCGAGCTTCCCCGCATGTGCGAACGCACACAAGATGGCAGCGCCCTGTAGCTGATGTCGCCGGGAGCCCCCGGTGACGCGATCACCCCTGCAACTGCCCTCACGCTGTCTCAGGTAAGAGAGAGAGAACCGAATGTCTGGGGAGCCAGAGGGGACCTGGCTACAGGTGCTTGGCACCAATATCCCTGATGTCCTTTCCCAATGTCAGGGCTCACACAAAAGTGTGTGGAATAGCGCTATCCCGTGAACTTGTTGAGGTACCTGCCCGGGGCTCCAGCACCCAGGTACTGCTGAATAACAGACGGGGATCCGCTGATACAGTGACATCGTCATCCGCGATGGCGTCCGCCTCTGCTTTGGGTGAACTCCCGCTGGAGGGTCTCACCTTTAATAGTCTATGTGAAGGGGGTCTGGTCGCAGACCACAGGCCGTAATCACTGTGTGGCGTCTCACCGGTGTTATACGCTAACTATAGGCAGCTACTGGGGAAATGTCGCTAGCTATGGGCATTCCAGGTAGCAGCCACAATCTGATGAGAGTCTGGGCCTAGCTGTGGCCTAAAGGGGGTATCTGGCCTAGTCTGGGAGCCACTTGCACCCGGACACTACCTTTTCCCTCTGCGTCCCTGCTCTGACTGGCATGGTGCTCCTAGCGTGCCAAATGTATCCTTTCTGTCTTTCCTACTGTGCTGACGCCCTATTGGCTGTGCTGCGCCACATGGTGCATGCCCTGGAACATGCTTGGACTTGTAGTCCCCTTGTGGAGCCTATCTCTAATGGCCACCAACTGTGGTTTGACTGCGCATGCGCATGTGCTTCTGCTTCTGCGCGGCTATTTCCAAAATGGTGGCGCCCTTACCGGCGTGCCACCAAGAAGCTCCGGCGACCCGGTTGCCCCTCTAACTAACCGCGACCCCCGGCACTCGCCGGGTGCACCCGCGCACCTCTCCAGCCACAGTGGAGGTATGAGGATACTCGGGGACCTAGCTACATATTGTATAGTTAGTAAAACACTTACTTACTCTTGAGGAGTCATTGATGGAAAACACAAGTAACTGGAGGTTGAAAGACTTACATCTGTGTTTTTAATTTTGCCGTTGGGGTGGAAGGGGAAGAGGGTATTGGATTTGCATGTTACTGGGGTTAGTGTGTTGGGGGGAGGATTTTATTTTATTTTTTTATAAAATATTTTTCCAGGAAGTAATACATTGAGAGTTACCTCTCGTTTTCAAGTATGTCCTGGGCACAGAGTAAAACAAATAATACATGGTTACAAATTCAGTTACATAAATGAGCAGGGTATACATTATATACAAGACATTGCGTGCACAGTTAAAGATAATATATATTATGAGCGTATGAAACAGTTACAGACCAGATTAAAATGTGAGACAGCCTTAGATTTGAAAGAATTTAAACTGGTGGTGGATGTAAGAGTCTCTGGTAGGTTGTTCCAGTTTTGGGGTGCATGGTAGGATAGTAGGGTTTATAGAGGTTTTGTGGGTAGTTAAGTGAGGTTAAGGGGATAGTGGGGAAAGGATAGTGAAGGTGTTTGAGGGGGGAGAAGCATGAAAGGTGGGATACAGATTCATGCTTTTAAATTTTGGAAAAGTAAATAAAAATGGTTTCTTTTTCCATACATTAGTATGATGTTTATAATCAAGCACAGTACAGGCATACCTCGCATTAACGTACGCAATGGGACCGGAGCATGTATGTAAAGCGAAAATGTACTTAAAGTGAAGCACTAGCTTTTTCCTACTTATCGATGCATGTACTGTACTGCAATCGTCATATACGTGCATAACTGATGTAAATAACACATGTGTAACAGGCTCTATAGTCTCCCCGCTTGCGCACAGCTTCGGTACAGGTAGGGAGTCGGTATTGCTGTTCAGGACGTGCTGACAAGCACATGCGTGAGCTGCCGTTTCCCTATTGGGCGATTATGTCCTTACTCGTGAGTGTCCTTAAAGTGAGTGTCCTTAAACCGGGGTATGCCTGTACTGTATATGAGTCTTCTGTGTTGGTGAGCTAGTGTAGTGTGAAGAGTGATGAAAAGGAAAGATTCACAGTACAAGCGGGGTTGCCACCTCTCCGGGTTTCACCCGGAGACTCCGGGTTTGGCATCCCCTTCTCCGGGCTCCGGGTTTGTCCCTGAAATCTCCGGGTGGGCGGGTTGTTGCAGACAGGGCAGCACAGTAAGTGAGTTCGCATTGCTACATCACTCACAGATCCTCTGCATTTCTCACGGGACTGTCTGTGTGCACTTCACTGCCTACTACATCCGGGTCACAGCCCTATGCTCTACTGCACATGCTCACAGGTAGGGGATCATGGGAGTTGTAGTTTTTATTAGACAAGATCGATTGGCACATAAGCAACACAGTAACATTCTTAGAAACCCTGCTAGAGAACACACACCACCCCCATGTATCTTATCTCCTCTCTCCCTTCTCCCCCCTCTCCCTCCCCTCTCCCTCCCCTCCCAACCCTCTACCCTAAATCCGCTTCCCCCCCTCTCCCCAATCGCCGCTTCTCCCCCCCTCTCCCCCCCCTCTCCTCTTCCCCCCCCTCTCCCCAAAACAACGCCACTCTAACCCCCCCTCTCCGCTTCTAAAAACTCCCCCCTCCTCGACAACCTTCTCCCTCCTCCCCCGTCTTCTCTCTTCTCCTCCCCCTCTCTCTCCTGCTTTTTCTCCCCCTCCATCATCTATCTCCTCCCAACCATCTCCTCTCTCAATCCTCTTCCTCTCTCCCCCTCTCCTCTCCTCCTCCCACACGATACATAGATCTTGAACTTTTCCATCCAGCCCCCCCCCCTCCTCAATCTCTTCTCCTGCCCCCCTTCATCTCCTCTCTTCTTCTGCTCCCCCTTCTCTCAACTCCCCCTCTTCTCCCCCCTCTCTCTTCTCCCCCCATAACTCCTCTGTCTTCTCCCCCCTGCTTCCTTCTCTCGAATCCGTCTGCCCCCTCTCTCCCGATCTCTCTCTCTCCTCTCATCCGCCCTCTCTCGAATCTTCTAACACTTCCCACACATCGTCTCCCTTTCTTCCCCCCCTCTCTCTCTCTTCTCATCTTCTCCGCCGCAACTCAAGATACTCTCCTCTGGCTCTCCAATTCTCCCCCCCCTCCTCTAAGCAAAATTCTCAAAACGAATCCTCTCCTACCCCACCTCTCTCTCGTGCTCTCGCTCTCCCCCCCTCTCTCCTCGTACCTAATCGCCTGCCCCCCCCTCTACTCTTCGTCTGGCTCTCCCCTCTCCCTCTCTTCTCCTTTCACCTCCCCCTCCTCAATACTTCTAGTCCTCCCCCCCTCTCTCGTTTTCAAACGGGAACCTCTCCTCTCCCCTCCCCGCTGCTCTCTTCTCCTCCCCCCTCTCTCTCTTTCTCCCCCTCTCAACCGTCTCTCTGCTTCCTCCTCCCTTCTCTCTCTCCTCCTCTCCCCCCTCATCTCATCTTCTCCCCCCTCTTCTCCCTCCCCTCTCTCTCTCTCCTCCTCCCCACCTCGTCCAATACTCATTCCCCCCCTCTCGTCTCTCCTTCTCCCCCCTCGCTCTCTTCTTCTTCTCTTCTTCTCCCCCCCTTCTCTCATCTCTCTCCCCCCTCTCCATTCCCTCTTCATCCCCACCCTCTCTCTCTCTTCGTGAATTCTAACCAGTCTTCACTCAAATTCATCCCCTCTCAAACCTCTAACTCAAACCCCCCAATCTCTCTCTCTTCTCCCCCTCTCTCTCTACAGTAAAGCTGCTTCAGTTCCTCCCTTTTGATAGCAATGAGGTAACCTTGTCTTTGTTAAATTAACTCAAGTAAAGTTAACTGAGGTAAACATTGTAATAAATTAATATTGATCAGTGACGACTCTGTTTGCAACAATTGTCATCAGCGTTAGTTATAAATAATAGAAATGATGTAAGGTATAATTCCATATAGCATTAACGCAGCAATAGTGCCCGCAACAGCAGTCTCCCGCCATCTCCCCCTGCAACTACTCTCAATATGGCTCCGTGGCGTCAAATGGCGCTGCGTTGCCATGCCAACGGGAACGTCACGTGACGTAACAGCATCACGTGATGCTCGTTGCCATGACAATGAGCCGCCACATGATGTCACGACGTCATGCGGTGCCACGTTGTCATGGCGACTTGACGCCGCGTGACGTTACATAGCATCCCGTTGTCATGGCAACACAGTGTTATTTTAAAAAAAAAAATCTCCGGGTTGACCGTCAGTCGAAGGTGGCAACCCTGAGTACAAGTAATGTTTATAACGAGCACATAAAGTTTAATAAGGCTTATGAACACATTAAATACATTTACTGTACATATACACTACTTCCCTTAGTAAAATAAACCAACTCCAACCCCCTTCCTACATATTTCTTATTCATATGATGTTTTTTGAGACATATTGGAACAAAAAAAGGCATAGGAGAGTAGAATAAGAGAAGTAGAGATTTTTGTGAAGCTTGTGGCAATTATCACTTTTTTGTTATCTGTCTTTGTTGGCACAAACACCCCACTGTGTGTCAACATTATTAGGTAATCTCTGCTGCTGTGTCAATAAAGCAATGAGTTCACTAATCAATGTTGATTAATTAATCACACATCCTGGAACAATCTCACAGATACACAGGCGCAATAATAAGGATCCACAGAAACTTTTCTAGGATATTTACTTTGAGGATATGGATGATAGAAAAATAAGTAAAAAAAAGTATAAAGTTACATTTGTAATTGTATGCCGATACGCATGCGCACAAAATTATTAGAAACCACCCATGATACACGTGGCGCAACATGTATGTATGTATGTTTTTATTTATATAGCACCATTACTATACATAGCGCTTCACAGTAGTAATACACGTGACAATCATATGTAGCCCCGAGGTAAATTTAAACTCCCTGACCTTCCTCCGCGAGTGCTGTGGGGTCGCGGGTGCCGCCGGAGGCAGCGGTGGACCCGCCGGCACTTCGCGAGGGTGGGGGCCATTGCAGGGAGCAGAGCGGGACTGTGAGGCGCAGGCCGGTTGCCGGGGACGAGATCGGGCCGTCGCTAGGGCCGCGATCGCGTTGCCACCGGCTCGGCGGCTGGAGGAGAGTGCGCCGCCATTGCGCGTTAGTTCGCGCATGCGCAGGAGGCGGCAAGCGCGCGATAGGACTCCAGGGATAGGGAGAGATCGCGCGAGAGTAGGGAAGTGTAGAGGGAGATTGAGGCGGCCATTAGGGGTTCGCGCATGCGCAGGGCAAGTGCGCACGCGGCCCCAATGCTTTAGGCAGCCCCTGGGGACTACAACTCCCAGGAGGCTTAGGGAGACAGAGGTCAGGTGCTCCCTTGCGGCCAATAGGGCTGGAGGAAGCTCAGCCCGGGAATATAGATACATTTCCCGGGCTTTGCAGAGACAGTCAGGCAGAGGAGAAGGAAGGAGTAGGAAGGGTGCAGGGAGCGCGTGGCTCCTGTACCAGGTAAGGGTTCTCCCTAGATCCCCAGGCAGGCCCCAATTCCCGGTAAGGGCAGGGGGTAACTGAAGAGGGACGGCCCTAGCTAGGGAGGTCACCCTTAGGTACGGAAGGTGCAGGTTTGGCAGTGCCACAGCGGAGAGGGCTGTGGGCACTGGCAAATAGGCACAGCGTGCAAGCAGTGGATTTGCTGCGGGATGCAGGTGGCTGTGTGTGAGTGCAGCTGCGTGTGTGTGTGTCGCTGCATGTGCTGGGCGCAGTGTGTGCAGCGTGTGTGAAGTCTGCAGGCTGACGGTGTGAGCGGTGTGTCAGCTGCAGGCGCTGTTAGTATCAGTAGAGTTACAGATAGGACTGGGTAGCTAGGGGAAGGGGGGCAGGCTATTGTTCCACAGGCCCTAGGAGTTTCCCTCAAGCCATCCCAGGTTGCGGTTCATCAGGGACAGGCCCTAGGTTAGGGTTACTGTCACTCTAGGAGTAGTTAGGGTTAGTTAGGGATAGCGGCGGTTGCTGTTCCCATGCGGTTGGTGTTACCGAGAGACGGTTGAGTTCCCGTGGAGCGGTGGGACCCTCGTTGGGGTCCACGGCAGAAGTACCTGGAAAGGATCAGACGGACGTCTGACCCTTTGAGAAGTGTGTTGCGGTCCCGAGCATCGGAGTGCTCGGAAGGTACTTCAGTATTATAAGTGCACCAACAGGCCTATTCACATAGTGACTGCGCAGTCACCCACGACCTCCGTAGGATTACGGGACATTGGGTGTGGGGGATCACAGGAAACTGGGTGGGAACACCAGACATTGGGCTGAGGTGATGCGGGTAGAGCATCAGGTTATGTTATGTTATGTTATGTAATGAGTTATATGTGTGTGTTAAGTAAAGTGTTAGTTATTGGTTTATCGTATACGTGTGTTATTGTATTTCTTACCCAGGGCTATCTTTCATCACGGGGATCCTGGGTAAGTGGAGGCGCTGCACCAGGTAATGGTAAGGGTTTCCCCAGGCTCCCAGCTAGCGGAGGCTCAGATCTCCTGGAGCCACAGGTGTTATGCAGTTACCAGTAATTCCTTAGAGCAGGTGTGTTGCGGGGAAAGGAACCGGTTAGACCACGAGGGGCCAATGTGAGATTGGGTGGGTCGGCCGGTTCACAAAAAGGGTTACACATATAAATCAGCGGTGCCCCTCCAGGGGGGGTGGGAGATTTTCCAGGGGGGGGGGCGCAGCTACAGATGTCCCGCGCTCTCCCCCAACGCACTTAAATTAAGTGCCGGGGGGACCACGTGAGGCCTCTGCAGCTACTCCTACCTGATCTTCGGCGATGCGTTGCCATGGTAACCGGCATCAAGTTATGCCGCAGGGGGTCGGTCACGTGACGTCACATTACCATGGTAACGTGACGTCACATGACCCGTGACGTCATTTGACGCCGGAGCCGAGGAGGAGAGAGGGCGCGAGGCAGGAGGTAAGGAGGCAGGGGGGGCGCAAGTTAAAAACTTTGCGCACCCCTGATATAAATAACAAATAATACAAACATTGCCAGGACAGTACATCCAGTACGTAAAGCAGTTACACATTCCCTGGAACACACAACCAATAAAGATATACACAGTGCAGTGCCATCTGGTGGTCATATAGAGAAATTTACATTAAAATTAAAAGCACCACCTAACCCGTGGGGTGACATTTCATTGCAGCCTTGCAGCAGCTTTCCGCGACTATAGCGCGGTACACACAGAGATCACACGGGTGGAACATCGCGTATTGTCACGGTAACAGGAGAAGTAAGTCCTGCTACATCTGCATTAAATTTGAATAAATAGGAGATTGTGACGATTAGGATGCCTGATGCTTCACATGCTGGTGAACCACCAGCCAAGGTAAGCCGAGTCTTCCAAGTACAATAAAAACTGTTCTGTACTATTATTGCATAGTGACAAAGTTCCGTCAATATTTCAAATGTAAAAAAAAAAAATTAGAACAGAGTGGGAGTTCTTTTAAAATAGGCAACAGTGTCAATTATAAGGAGGTATAATTTGGGGATTCAACATAAAGAAAGTAATTACATCCTGTAGCAAAATATGCCACCACAGTTTTAGCTATTGGCATGCTTCTCTATTGAGCTGTTTGAGAGAAGCCAGAGGGTATAGCTGAAAACTGAGAATTTGTGTGGGCCAGAACTGGGAAACTGCAAGCGTATGACCCTGATAAATGAGTATGTTATTAAGGTAACTATATTACTAGTTGTCTAATAAATTGTGGGTTTCCTTTACTCTTCAGTTCTCACCAGTTGTGGAACAACTTTATTATCTGTGATAAAGACTTGAAACAGTCGCCACAGGTGAGACTGCTGTCAGGATATGCCTTGCTGATGATGTTACACACAGGTGAGACCGCTGTCAGGATATGCCTTGCTGATGATGTTACACACAGGCGAGACCCGCTTCAGGTCAATATGCCTTGCTGATGATGTTACACACAGGCGAGACCGCTGTCAGGATATGCCTTGCTGATGATGTTACACACAGGCGAGACCGCTGTCAGGATATGCCTTGCTGATGATGTTACACACAGTGCGAGAAACCTGCTGTCAGGATATGCCTTGCTGATGATGTTACCACACGGCGAGACCGCTGTCAGGATATGCCTTGCTGAGTGTTTCCACACTGGCGATACCGCTGTCAGATATGCCTTGCTTATGAAGCGTTACATCCACGGAGACCCAATCGTCAGGATATGCCTTGCTGATGATGTTACCACAGGCGAAGACAACCTGCGCTGATATGCCTTGCTGTTAATGTTAACACAGCGAACGCTGAGATGCTACCACGCGCTGTCGTGATGCCTTGCTGATGATGTTACACACGGCGAGACCGCTGTATCAGGACGCTTGCTTCATGATTGTTACAACACAGCGAACACCCGCTGTCAGGAGATGCCTTGCTGATGATTTCACACCAGGCGAGAACCGCTGTCGGATATGCCTTGCTGATGATGTTACACACAGGCGAGACCGCTGTGGTATGCCTTGCTGATGATGTTACACACACGGCAGAACCGCTGTCAGGATATGCCTGCTATGATGTTCACACAGGCAGGCACACGCTGTCAGGTAATCCCTTCTGATGATTTAACACAGGCGAGACCGCTGTCGGATAGCCCTCGGCTGATGATGTTTACACCAGGTCAGACCGCTTGTCCAGGATAGGCCTTATGATTTCACACACAGGGAGACCCGCTGTCAGATTGCCGTCTGATGATGTTACTACAGCTAACCTGCTTCAGGATATGCCTTGCTGATGATTGTTACAACCACAGAGTACACCGCTGTCGGGATATGCCTTGCTTGTATGTTCACACAGGCGAGACCGCTGGTCGGATATGCCTTGCTGATGATTTTACACAGGCAGACCGCTGGTCGGGATATGCCCTTCTGATGATGTTACAACACAGGCGAGACCGTGTCGGGATATCCTTGCTGATTAGTTACACACGAACCGCTGTCAGGATATGCCTTGCTGATTATTACAACACAGGCAGACCGCTGTCAGAACCGTGCGATGATGTTCAACAAGGTGAGACGCTGTCAGGATATGCCTGCTATATGTTACACACAGTTAGACTGCTGTCGGATATTCCTTGCTGATAATGTTACACACAGGCAGACCCTGTCCAGGATATGCCTTGCTGATGAGTTACAACCACAGGCGAGACCGCTGTCAGATATCCTTGCTGGATGAGGTTAATACAGGAGACCGCTGTCAGGATATGCCTTGCAGATGATGTTACACACAGTGTCGACCGCTGTCAGGATATGCCTATGTTACAACACACAGGCGAGTCCGCTGTTCGGATAGCCTGCTGATGATGTTTACACACTGCGAACCGCTTTCCGGATATGCCTTGCTGATGATGTACAACACAGCAGACCGCGTCGTATTGCCTTGCGGATGATGTTACAACACATGCAGACCGCTCAGTATTGCCTTGCTGATGATTTTACACACAGTGAGGGATCCTCTGTCACGGATATGGCCTTGCTGATAAATGTATACACACAGCGAGACGCTGCAGGATATGCCTCTGAGGATGTTACCCAGGCATACACCGCTTCGGAATGCCTTGCTTGATGATGTACACCAGCGAGACGCTGTCAGGATATGGGGGTTATAGTGAGGGAGGTCCCGGATGATGTAACACAGGCGAGACCGCTGTCAGGACATGCCTTGCTGATATTACAAAAGCGCTGGCAGAAAACTCACAAGACCAGAATTGGGCTCATCCACCTGCTACAGAATACATTACTGGATGCAGTGCAATGGTGTTTAGGGCATGCATAGCACCACTATGCCACTTATCGCCAAAAAAGCCTACTGCTTTCAGTAGAGATGAGTCAAAAGTAAACCGGTGCACAGCTGAAAAAAATGTGAATAAAAAACGTGAGAAAAATGCAACTTGACAGAAATGACCTTAAAAGTATTATAGTAAAAAAACATACAGGTAGAGTCCGACGATCCTCTAACATGTTTCACGCACAGGGTGCTTTGCTATGCTAAGCAGTGATAAGTCGGCGATAAAAAGATGTTTTCGGCACAAAATTAGCCGGGAAAAAAATCGCCAACGCAACGGCGATAAGCCACTTGCGGCACTTACGCACATTTTTTCAAAACTCGCTCAATTCTAGTAGCCCTTCCATCTTATCGAGGCTGATCACCCGCTCTACAATTGAGATTTCCTCTCCAATCGTCCCGCAGAATAAGATTGTCAAGAAGTGGTGAAAGTTGCCGATAAGCGGCAAGATGGCACTTATAAAAAAAAATGCATTTCTCTGCATCAGAGTGATGCCGGGGGTTCTCGAGCTGATACACATTTAATCCCAGCACCGGACCCCGCATGAATCAGATGCTGAAAAATGCATTTACAGGCACTTCACTACTTAGCAGCTAACCGCTGAAATCAATGCGGTTATGCTCGGAGACCTCTGCTCACGTACCTAGTAAATAAATTTAAATTAAAAATAATTTATTTCCGTCGGATTTTTTGCAATGTTGCTATCACTGGTATTCAAGATTTCTGCATACCGTGATGCAACGCTGTCAAAAATGGAGATTTAAAACCCTGGAGATTTTTTCTAATCGGACTTCACGGCATTTGAGGCCCATAATATATTTTGAAATTAAGACTTAGTGAAGTTGCATGCCTTGGTCCTATTCCTAATAAATTTTCTTTTTAGTGTAGTACCCAGGTAGCAAAACTAAAAAAAATAATGTTCAATTTTGTAATAAGTATGTTAATGCATCAAATGTGGTTCCATTTGAATAGAAGTTAGTGCATCATTTTTCTACTCTTACTCATTATTTGTCGGACTTATAGTAGGTGTTTTTAAACCTTAAATAATTTAAGAGACCAGAAAGGAATCGCACTTTTAGAAGTGTAGTTGTGATGGTCTAGAAATTTGTATTATGTTATATTTTAGGTGTCAGACAGAGGCAATGTAATTTAGGAATATGTAACAGGGACTTAACCCTGTTTAAATAAGACTCAATATAAGCCGGTAGTGATCTGAGGATCCAGCAGGGAGTTGGTTAATGAAGCTGACAATTAACCAGTCTCCACCTGGCTAATCAGACAGCTAGAAAACCTCTTGCTGGGAACTGACAGAGACTCTTGAGTACCGGAGGACTGTGTGCTGACATCAAGACACAGGGAGCCTTCCAGGGTGAATGGCGAACCCGGGGACCTCCAGAGGTGGCCTCCACGGACACCAATCCAGACCCAGAACTGATATGAAGGACCACCCTCTTGCGGTTCCTCTTTATTTGGTGTGGTAGGCTGTAAGGACTTATCCCCTAGCCCTGCAGATAAGGATGAGGAAGTGAGTTAACCCTTACAAGGTCGGCTGTTTATTTGTTTTTGTATTTCCTCGCATTGTTTAAAGGTGACAGGCTGAATAAGCCATGTTTATTTCCCCCAAAATCGTGTCTCCCCTGGTAACTCTGCACTCGTCTCTCATAGAATATTATGTGCAATCCAAAGATACATTCATCTAAGCTAAGCTGGTCTTTAGCTGATCACAACACTTTAGTGTTTGAGCAAACAGCAACAGTCACTATCCATCCCTCCAGCAGTTAGGAACAAAATAGAAAAACAAGGGGAGCCCGATCAGCAATAAAACAACCACCAATATACGTAAGTAAGAAGCACTATACTAATGGCTGAAGTCGAGATGATTAGTATGATAAGTGTAACTACAAATACTCACACGCGCCTGTGTGGCAAATGCCTCTCGGGCTTACTCTGTAGAAGGTCTTTTCCTGGAGTCACACGCCTCCCTTAGTCTGCTGGTGGGCACACAGAATCCTCAGGATGTTCAGTTGCCCCCGCAGTGGAAGAGGAACCAAAGGTGGGTGTCGATATATACACGTGAGTTAAACTAATAAGGGGATAACGATAATATCCGGTAGGGAGACAATAGAGACTGCACGACTGTCCTACACGAACCCCGAAGATCATTGTTATAATGGTATTTAAAGTTGTTATTACCATTAATTAAATTACATTCATCAATGTGGACTCTCCATCTATTCCGGGGGGGAGATCCTTGTTAGACATGAGGCCTGTGCCAGCAACATTTTGCGCTGCTGGAAACCAACGAGAAAGAGCAAAATCAATTCCCTTAAGTTAAAACCATATGGGTTGTTAACTCAGCTACGCGTGGCGGGATTATGTTATCATATCTATTTATTGACTATTGGTCTCCTTGATGAGATTATCATAGTCCCCGTATTAGTTTACAATCAGATGTATATACTTGACACCCACCTTTAGTTCCTCTCTTCCCTCGGGGTTCGCAAACTGAAACATCAGACTGAAGGGTAGGTGGCAACCACCAGAAAGCTAGAGAAGGTGTTGGACTGAATCAGGAAAAAACGAACACTTCGACAGAGTTAAGCAAGCATAGTGGGATTCAGCACGGCCCTCGCAACGTCTTTTGCGAACCGTACCTAAATTTTTCCTCAGTTCGGCAGAACCGGTGCGAGAAGGGAGAGAGCAGAGGCTGCTGACTAGGGGCTGGGCACTTGCTCCATCCTTATTGGCTGCTGCTGTGTATCAGCCAATCAGGAGATGAATGGCAGTAGCCTGGGGGTGGGGCCAAGATAGAGACAGGTGTGCAGCAGAGAGGTAGGTTGCTCCTGCCTGTGTGCCTTCTGCCTGTGTCGCCTGTTTGCACGGTTGCGGCTGGACTATTTGCATTTAGTTCTCCCATTGTCTCACTGGTGCCCCCCCCTGGTCTCCTCTGCTCCCCCCCCCCCTATCTCTCAACACCCCTGTTAGATTAGGGGGGCAAGTCTGAGTGTGAGGGGCAGGGAAATGATTGCGTGCGGGTCAGGAGAGATGTGAGGGGGTCAAGAGAGATTTGAGGTGGGCTGTACTAAAGATGTGGAGGGGGGGCTTAAGAAATGAGGGGGGGCTGTAGAGAATTGTGAGGGGGGCTGTACTATATTGAGGGGGTGCTTGGGAGAGATTTTTATGGGGGTGTCTGGGAGAGATTTTTTGGGAGGGGGCTGGGAGATAATGTGAGGGGGGCTGGAGGAGATGTGAGGCAACTGGAGATTTGTGGGGGGGACTGGATAATGTTAGGGTGCTGAGAAGATGTGAGGGGGTCTCTGGTGAGATGGTGCGGGGGCATATGAGATTCTTGGGTGAGATGTGAAGGGGGGGCTTGGAGAGATGTTGGGGGGTCTGGGAGATGTTAGGGGGGTCTGTGGATATGATGTGAGGGTTGTCTGTGGAGAGATTTGAGGGGGGGTCTGGGGAGATGTGAGGGGGCTATGTGAGATATGAGTCTGGGTGATATTGACTGTGGCTGTGTTCTTGTCAATTCCTTCCTGTTTTCTGTATCTTGTGTAGTTTGCATGTGTCCATTTGCATTTGCACTGATTTGACATGTTGCACTAAATGTGACTGGTTCCCCTGGTCATCTCTCACAGGGGGTCCCTCTTCCCCCCCCCCCCTGGGCTCATCTCCTCCCTCCCCGGTCCTATCTCTTCCTTCCCCCATCTCCCTCTTTCTCTTCTCTCCCCTCCCCCCCCCCCCCGTCTCTGTCTTTCTCATCCCTCCCCCGTCTCCTCTCTTCTCTCTCCCCCCCCCTCTCCTCTCCGCTCTGTCTCTCTCTCTCTCCCCCGTGTCTCTTCCTCTCCTCCACCTTCGCTCTCTCTCCCCCTTTCCCGTCTCTCTCTCTCTCCCCCCTTCCCGTCTCTCTCTCCCCTTCTCCCCCGTCCTCTCTCCTCCTTCCCAACCATCCTCTTCTCTCGTCTCTCCTCCCCCCAGTCTCTATCTCTCCCCGCCCCCCCCATCTCATCTAGTTCTCTCTCCCTCTCTCGGCTCCTCTCACCCGCTTCTCTCTCCTCCCCCCGCCTCCCCCCATCTCATATCCCCCCTTGTCTCTCTCCCCCTTCCTCTCTCTCTTCGCCATCCTCCCTTCTCTCTCCCCCATCTCTCTCAGCCCCCCTCTCCTCTCTCTCCCCCTTCTCTCCTCTCTCCTCTGCCCCTCTCCTCTCTCTCCATGGGCTGCTGGCTCTCTCTCTCTCCTCCCCCCCTCTCTTTCTCTCGGTTCCGGTTCTCTCGTACCCCCTCGTCCGCTTGCGCCCACCCCGGTCCTTGTCTTCCTCCGTCTCTTTTTTTCTATGTCCCCCTTCGTTGTTTGGGTTCTTTTCATTTCCCCCCCGGCTCATTCTATCGCTCGCCTGTCCGCGCCCCCACCCCTTCTTACTCCGCCCCCTGGTCTGAGTGCGAATCTTTCTCCGATCTTGCCACTTTCTCTTTTGCACCCTCCGCCTTCTGGGTTCTTGCTTGCTCCCTTTCGCTGAACTTCTTCTTTCCTTTCCCCACTCCTCCTTCCGCCTCTCTTTTCTCCCCCCCCTTCTTTCTTCCCCGCCGCCCCACTTCTTCAAGCTTCTTCCCCCCACTGGCCTTCTGCCTTATTTTCCCCCGCTGGTGCCCCCCCCTTTTGCTTTCTTCCCCCCCCCTTCTTGCTTTCCCCCCACCCAGTTCTCTTTTCCCCTCCCTCTTCCCACCGCTTCCCCCTCATTCCTTTGCCCCCCCCCCCTCTGTGAGAGAGAACCTGTTGCCCAAATTTTTTAATCCCACCACTGTTTAAGCCCCGAGAGGCATTTGCTCACACAGGCCCGTGTGAGTATTTATAGTAATACACTTATCCTACTCTATCATCTCTGACTCTCAGCCATTAGTATAGTGCTTCTTACTTACCTGTATATTTGTGTTGTTTTATTGCTCCCCTTGATTTTCTATTTTTGTTTTCTATTGTGGGAGAAAAGGATATCTCCCAGGAAGGGTTTGAGCAGCAGACGGGGGATCCCCAGGTGTGTATTCCCATGAAGAAGGAGACACAGGGGTCCCTTAACTGGTAATATCATTTTCCATTAACATTTACATTCACTCTATTAAAGGTGATTAGTTTATTCTAAAGAGAGCGCCCGGTTACCCTTTGTGCACAGCAGGAGTTAGGACAGAGTCAAATTTGTATCTTGGCGCAGAGCTATGTATTAAGAAATGTGCGGCTTACATTACTTCTCTTGTTGGTTTTCTCCATCACCTTAAATGTGGTGTAAGTCTTTTGTTAGCGTATCATGCGCCAAATTCTAAAACAGTAGAAATACACTTCATAAATGTTGCGTTTCAGACAGAAAAAAGTGCACATTTTTCGACACAAGTGCATCAGTGCACACGTACCTCTTGATACACAGAGCCCTCAGAAGTGCGCTAGGATTCCTGACCGGGATTAATGGTGATTATTTATATATATATATATATATATATATATAATCAAAAAATAAATAGATGATACCGTTCTGTGGCTAACGAAATGCTTTTATTTGTGCGAGCTTTCGAGATACACTGATCTCTTCTTCCAGCGATGTTACAATGAATGAAGCAAGGATAACTTAAAAACAGTGTCTCTTGGAATGTTATCTGTGCTTGTCCTTCCCCCGGTGTGGATGTGTTTTATGGCTCGAGGTGTCAAAGGGTAACTGAAAGCAAGTGAAGAAAGAGTGTGTATGTGTATGAGTGTGAACAAAAATGAATGGAGAGCCCACAGTATATACAGTGCTCTACACAAGGTGTGTGTGGAGTGAGAGGGATATAAATGGTGTGGGTGGGTGTGGAAATGTGAGAGTTTGTAGCACAACTAAAAGTGTGTGTGGATACTATGTGGTCCCTATTGGTGTATATGGATGGAAAAATAAGGAGTAGTAGTATGTGTGAGAGACAGCTGTGTGTGCATACATATAGCACAGTATGTACAGACATGGCCTTTAGCGCTCATGGGAAGAGAGTGTAAGGAATCCGCTCCGTGGTTTACTGGTTGCCTTACCTTGCAGACATTTGCAGTCCTGGAGCACCTCTCCTGATGTTTGCTGCAGCCTGGATTCACTCACCAAAGCAATACACACTCCCTCTGGTATCTACTGCAGCTGTGCAGCCTATCACTGCAACCTAGACTTGCATTCATTCATTGGAGCAGTACCTTCACACCCCCCTCCGGGGATTGGCCCGCTGGCCTTTAAGTAATGTCTTCCCATAATGCTCCCTGCCGAGCATAGTCCTTCCTGGATGTCACTATCTGTTCTGCCACAAGCCCTCGCTTGTTCCTGTCTCTCATGCTGAAGCGGAGTATTCTCCTTGTTGTCTGCAGCTCCAGGTTTCCTAAGGCCGGCTGCTATATTCACGCAGCGGTCTGCTCCAGTCTCCTGTGTTGTAGCTGAGTACTCTTCTTGTTCACTTCAGCTCCTTGTTTCCTGTGACCGGCTGCTATATTCACGCAGCGGTCCACTCCTGTTCTCCTGTGCTGAAGCAGAGGTTTTCGTCCCTGCGTCCCTCAGCCTCCTGGATTCCTGCACTGAAGCGGAGGTTGCCCTGTGTATCTTCAGCTTCCTGGTTCCTGGGGCCTACTCTTTCCCTAATCTAGAGAGGCCGTGTCCTGGTTCCTGCGCTGAGACAGAGGATTCCCTAGCCCGCTCAGGACTCTTGCGCTGTAGCACTGGTGCACCCGTGCAGCAAAGCGGTGTGCTACTCTGGTCTGCTTACCATCTCCTGTGACCAGCACCATGGGCCATGGCCGTCGCTCGCGCAGAGCCCAACCCCGCGCTCCTAAGCTGAAGCGGGGTTCTCCTGACTACATGTTGCCGAACTCTTGCCTGAACAATGTTTATCCTGATGTCTCCTGTCCTGACCCTGGCTTCTACAACGACGACGCTGTCTTCTCCAATCCTGATCCTGCGACATATGACTACGAACTGCGCAATCCGGATCAGTCTGCGCGGTCTCAGGTCGGTGCTTTTACAACCCCACCTCAGCCTCGCGGTCCGGTCCTGGTTTGTGGCGAGCAGAACCCTGACAGAGAGTTCGCTAGTGTCAGTAATGACTCATAAAATTTCGATCTCTGTTTAGGCCACTGCTAAGTGTCCCGAACAGTTGCATAAATTTGTATTCATGCAACCGTCTCTCTTTCGGGGTTTTAAGATTACCTTTGAGTATGGCAACCCTCAGATCGTTCATCTTATGGCCAGAGTCAGAGAAATGTTCGCCAACAGGACTGTCTCTTGTTCCGCGTGTGATGCTGTGGCGATGTATATATATATATACATGTAGAGGTATCAGTACCGTGTTAGCCGAGCTTCAATAATCAAAAAATAAATAGATGATACCGTTCTGTGGCTAACGAAATGCTTTTATTTGTGCGAGCTTTCGAGATACACTGATCTCTTCTTCCGGCGATGTTACAATGAATGAAGCAAGCAAAGGGTATACTTAAAAACAGTGTCTCTTGGAATGTTAACTGTGCTTGTCCTTCCCCCGGTGTGGATGAGATTTATGGCTAGAGGTGTTAAATGGTTCCTGAAAGTAAGTGATGTAAGAGTGTGTGTGTATCTGTGTGAATATAAATGAATGGAGGGCCCACAATGTGCTTTACAAAAGGGGTGTGTGGAGTGGGAGTTAATATAAATGGTGTGGGTAGGTGTGGAAATGTGAGAGATAGTAGCATAACTAAAAGTGTGTGTGGATACTATGTGGTCCCTATTAGTGTATAGGGATGGAAAAACAAGGAGTATTAGTACGTGTAAGAGACAGCTGTGTGTGCATATATATATATATATATATATATATATATATATATATATATATATCCACACACACACACACACACCCTGTTTAGCAAATTACTAGAGCAGGACTCTTCAACTAGTTTTCTAAAGGGTCGAATCAGAAAAAGTTTAGTAGATAGGACACAGGGGTACTGTAATGTCATTTTGGAAAGATTTAAAACACATTAACATTTTGCAAACATTTGTAACTTACATTGAATTTAGCTGCCTGAACAACAACAATGAAATGATGATATTAGCAGAAGCAGACCATCCACGGGCCACCTGAAGTGTCTCCGAATGCCAGATTTGGCCTATGGGCCACAAGTTGAAACCTGCACTAGAGGTAATATGATAAAGAAAGATGGGTTGGTATTTTTGGTTAAGCTATACACAGGGATGGATTTCCTATAAGGCTGACAAGGCTTTAGCCTAGTTCAGCAATTTTTTTGGGAAGAAATTGCGTGTTTCTTACTATTTCCATAGCAGGCCCCTTCCTGTAGCGTCGCATCATCATGGTGACACCACATCACATGATAACGTGGTGTCACCTGATGGCATGATGTTGCATTGCCATAACAACGCTGTGTCACATGATGCCTTTATATTATACACTGCGGACGAGGGTCGTCACATGATGCCTTTATATGCCGCCTCCGAGCCTATAGGCAGCATAAAGGTAAGTCCGCCACTGGCTATACATATATATCCAATCATGAACGAGACAGTTGCAACATCCATAGTGGATGAGAAGAACAGAAAGCGCACACTTCCTGGTGAAAATAACGTTTTTTACTTAATAAAAGGGACAAACAAATAACAACAATACACTCACAAACATCCGGTAAAATTAGGCAGTATGTGGTAATCCACAGATCCGTGCTGGAGATGTGTAGAGCCGTCTTCACGTGGGGATACTGTGCCAGTTGCTACAGCGCATCCGCTGCCTGCTTTCGCCCTTCCAGTATCAGGAGTCTCCTTCCGTATCACGTGATGCCTCCCTGGTGCGTCACCACGTGACCTCCTCCTCCGTAAGGCGTCGCAGCAACTCGTCAATTAAGGGATGATCTCACCACAGCCCGGACCAACAAGTCAGCCCGCTCCCTAACTTCTCCCTCACGGCGTTCAGCTCTGCAGTATTCTTCAGTCACGAACTCCCTTGCACCATACAAGTCACCCTACGTGTTTCGAGGCGTGGCCTCTTCATCAGGGGTGTGGCTTGTTATGGTGACGTGCTTCCTTATATACTCAGTATGTACAAGGTTCATCTTAAGGCTTGCTGCCTCCCCCTACTGGTAAACATCCCAAAACTTGATGTCCATAATAACTCTAAAAAACATTGCCATAACATATCAATAATATTAAGGTTAATACATATGATTCCCTGAAGATCTGAACACTAACAGACAGAACACAATGCACAGTACCATAACCCTATCACTAGTAATAAACCATAACCATAAAAATATTAAAAGTATTAAAAATATATTGGAATGTAAGAGATCTCAGTACACTATAACTTACATTCCAATATATGAAACATTACTCACACAGCAAAAATAATATAATAGAAAAACAACTTCAAATATATACTTACAGAATGGATTTAGCATTACAAAAAACAGTATAAAAAACACCTAAAATGCACAATCTTTAATATAAATCCTCTCACCCTAACAAAATAGAATGAGTATTTACTCCCACTAACATAAAAATGAGACTAAGTCTACCTCTTCATTGAGACCCTCTGGTGAAAGTGTACCTAATTCATGAATCCAGAAGGTTTCCCTTTGACGTAACCTAAGGAATTTATCACCCCCCCTTAGGGCCCAACTCAACAATCTTTATACCTATGACACGTAAACTACTTGGATCCATATTATGCCTATTTTTAAAGTGTCTGGAAACTCCATGCGTAAGAACACCTTTTAAAATGTTCCCCCTATGCTCTAAAAAGCGCTGTTTGAGAGGGCTTTTGGTTCTCCCAACTTGAGTCCACAGCCACAGGACAAAACGTACACTACAAACCTACTGTTACAGTTAATAAAATTCTTGATCGTATATATTTTATTACTTCTATCTGATGTAAAGGACTTTTGTCTATCTACAGTGTATTTACATGTCAAACACCTGCCCCCGCACTTGTAAAACCCTTTAATACATCCATTACCTATACTTTTCTGTTGATTAGTACCAGATTGATTCCTGAGCAATCTTGGTGCTAATAAATTTTTTAAAAAATCCGCTTTTCTGTAGACTACTCTTGGGTGTTCAGCCTTTTTCAGAATAGGGTCACTGTGACGGTGGGGAGGATTTGGCCCGGGATTAAAGGGGTTCCACCCCAATTGGCCACCCTCTGACCCCACCAAGGAGACAAGGGGTTAACTGGGCTGAGACCCAGAACTGTAATTTAACTCCTGTTATGACATGTAAATGTGTATTCCCCTGTTCCCCCTGTTTTATTGTAACATCTGGTTAATCAGTGTCTGCATTACACACACACTGGGATCCTTCCGGGAGCACAAGGATTAATAGTTGTATAGTGATTATAGCCCTTTGTGTAACTTTCCCGCCTTTTCAGGCACCATTTTGCAGGCTCCCATAGGCCGCCATTGGAACTCCATGTCTTTCAATGGCGAATCTTGCTGTTGAGTCCCGTTCCTGAGAAGACGAGCAGATGGCGTCTGGGAGGGAGAGCGGCGGTTTCACATTGAAAGTCAATGGGCTCATTGACTTCAATGGAGAAATCCTCGAGAGAGCTTTCCAGGAACGAGTTGGCTGCCGTCCAAACCGCTTAACCGCAAAGCGGATACAATTTCAATAGGAGAGCTTTGATCACTTACAAGTCAAGTTCAACAACAAGTGGTGTGGGAATAAACAGTTCTAGGGCACCTAGAAATAAAATTATTTCTGTCCCTAGTTCCTAGACCTCCCCCCACTCGACCACAACCGGGTCCCCGTATCCTGGACCCCCGATAAGGGTCGAACCGAGAAGAGCGGGCCGCGCCATAGGTTCCAATGGCGGCGGCAGAAACAGCTCAGGAAAACGGCTAAGTGTCAAATGCTGAAATTTGGTAATCCATAGCTCCGGTTCCGGAGGGCCCAGCTGATCAGGTTTTGGGGTATCTGTAGCCACTGCTCCGGCATCGCTGCAGAACCATCCTTGACCCGCTTGGACCAACCCGACGGAGTATGGACCCCCTTGAAAGTTTGGGATTTCTCCCATAGACTTCAATGGCGGCCAAACCCCATTGACCGGCTATGGCGGAAAAACCCCATTGACTTCAACGGCGGCATCGCCCGTTGAAAGTCTATGGCGGGGATTCCCATAGCCGCCAATGGCGGCGGTGTGCCATTGAAAGTCTATGGCGGCGGAACCCGTTGTTTTCAATGGGGATTTAGTGAAAACCCGTGATTTAATTTACAGCGGAGTTTTGTGTATTAAAATATGAAACGGTTTTAAGTGTATTTGTGTATCTCCGGTTCCCCAGGTCATAGCAAGTCGCAAATTGGACCATAGGGTGTCCCAGTTCCGGCATTGAGAACTGTGAAGTTTGGACCTGCTGGACCCAAAGGAACCGGATATTTTGATATGTTCATGTTTTTTCCAACATACTGTATTTCAAGGTATGGGTAAAACCCAGAGGAAATTCCATTGCATACCAAGGTAGCATATGGCCAGAAAGGCGACCCAATGTCTAGGGCTTGAGTATGTTTCAAAGGATTTTGTCACCTCCACTGTTTGTATGAGGGCGGAGATTACTCAAACCAGAGCCGTCTACAAGTGTTCCATTTCACACCTCACAACAAAGGGTTTCCTGCCAGATATTCCGTGAGGTAGACTGGCTGGCATTCCTGATGCAAAAGGGGGATTACAGAAATGAGACCCCAGAGTGCTACTGCGCATGTACCCACTAGCAGGGGGGCAGGGATCAAACTGTGTTCCCAGGTTAGTGAGCGGCTGGAGGTAATTGAAAACCAATCACCTGTACTTAAGGTTAAGGATAGGACCACAAAAGGTATATAATCTGTGGTCAACCCTTTATCCTTTGTCTGTTCTATACCATCTTGATTGCTGAGAGAAACGCTATGCACTGGCTTCCTGCCAGAGGTCTTTCATGTCTTTGGTGTCTTGATGACTATGAAGAGTGCTGTATGAACTGCCAGTCCAGATATGACTGCTTCATCATTTCCATTTTAAGTACTGTAAGTGTCTATATTTTGCCTGTTATTTGTACATTTTGTGTGTTCACCTTTATCAAGGAATAAATTATATTTTATCATATCTAAGTCTCGTCCCAGTTCAGAGCCAGTTTAAAATATATATTATCCTTTATATATTTATGTGTGTAACATACAGCCTGCCACAAAGTCACCGTGACAGTCACATTGCAGAATCCCCCAATGTTGTGCCACTATTTGATTGATCCGGTCCCTGGAAGCCCCATTAAATTTTGTAACACCTCTTTATTCATATTATTGACTATATCACTGTTCTGTTTCCTACGTATTAGAGTTTGAGACCTCTCCTGTTCTAAGGCCATCTTATATGCTTTTTCTATAATTGGCTCTTGATGCCCTTTCTGTAACAGTTTATTTTTCAGGGAGGTAGCTTGACTCTCAAAATCTTTGATTCTTGAACAATTCCTCCTCAATCTTTGGAATTGTCCAAAAGGTATATTCCTAATCCATTGTCGGTGATGGTTACTAGTGGCTTCTAAATATTTGTTGCAATCTACTTCTTTGTAAAATGTCCTTGTCTGAATACTCATATCTTCAGTAATAAAAAGAATTAAATCTAAAAATGAGGTGCTGATTGTGTCAGAGTTATAAGTACATTTTAGATTTAAAGGATTCTTATTCAAATATCCCATAAAACATATGTCTTCTGTATTACCATGCCAAATTATTAAAATATCATCTATAAAACGATAAAAGAATATCAAATGTTTTAAAAAGGGATTGTTAGCCCAAATAAACAGATGTTCCCAGTAGCCCATCATAATATTTGCAAAGCTTGGGGCAAAGGTCGTTCCCATGGCTGTTCCTGTCTTCTGCAAATAGAAATCATCTTGAAATTGGAAGTAATTATGACTTAAAATAAATTCCACACAAATTAATAAAAACTCCCTTTGTTCGTCTGAAATTGTGCTAGCTTGTTTCAAATAAAATTCTACTGCTTCAATCCCATGCTGGTGTCCAATACTAGTGTAAAGCGATTCGACATCGCAGGACACCCACGGGTAGTTCTTTTGCCAAACCACCTCTTTGATCAAATTCAAAACGTGGGTCGTGTCCTTAATATGTGAGGGTAAAACTACTACATATTTTTGCAGAAAACTATCTATGTACTTGGACAAATTGGCTGTGAGGGAACCAATCCCTGAAACTATAGGTCTACCAGGGGGATCTACACTGATTTTGTGGATTTTGGGGATATGGTAAAAATGGGGGATACGAGGGTAGCTAATTGATAAAAAACGATGTTCTTTAGGGGTTAAAATGCCCAAACTCGCTGCTTCTACTAAAATTCTATCCGTCAGTTTTAAAATCCGTTGTTGGGTCCCTACGTAGTAAATGATATGAGGTTGTATCAGACAATAACCTTGTTGCCTCTTTAACATAATCTATTCTATTCTGTACTATAATCCCCCCTCCCCTATCTGCCTGTCTTATGACAATTTCAGTATTCGTTTTTAAATCTTTTAAGGCTTCCTTTTCGCATTGTTTCAAATTGGTTCTTTGTCCTAACGATCCCTGAGTCTCACACATCAATTTAAAATCCCTGTAAACTAGCTCATAAAAAGTGTCTATAAATTTACCCTTAGATTGAATAGGGTAAAATACAGATTTCGGTTTAAAATTAGGGTGTAACAATTGTGGTTCAGGACCCAATGGTATATCATGGACGGTCAAATCCCATGAATTAAACTCTATCTCAGTATCCCTATATGAAAGGTCTGATCTACTAACTCCCTCGTTTTCTTCGAGTAGAGAAACCAAGCACTCTACACCCCTTTTATCTTGTGTTGATAATTGGGTCATTTCTCCCTGTGTATAATTTTTCCTAATTTCTTCTAATTTTGAAAAGTGTCTTTTGAGGGTCAGCTTTCTTTTGAATTTATTTAAATCTATAAATAACTCAAAGAGTTGCGGTTCACTACTTGGGGCAAAAGAGTGTCCCTTGCGGAGAATACTCGCATGCTGGTTATTTAATTGTTTTGCAGAAAGGTTGAAGATACCCATATCTTTCAACATCGTTGGTGGGGGATACCAAGCCTTTCCTTTCCCCTTCTGTCCTCCCTTCTTTCCTCCTCTCTTACCCCTTCTAGTGTTCCTTTGTATTCTTTCTTTTTCTGGGGTTGGAAGAAATCTTTCCTCATCTTCTCCCTCAGTTAGATCTCTATTTCTTTCTAACTGTATGTGTCTTTCATTTTGGACCTCGTAGTTCATCCTAAAAAAGACTCCTGAGGGGTAGAGATGGCTGGTAAATTAATTTCTGCATGAGTGACAATACAACCACTATTTTTCGGCCTTGCTCCTTGTCTAGTGCTATTCTCATTTCTACTATCTTGACCTCTAATTGGTGACCCAAGACTTCTAAGAGGTGAGTACCTTGAACTAATATGAGTCCCACTTCCCTCTATCGTTAGATCTCTATCATTAATTACACTTGTTTGTGTTCTCCCACCTCAATCATTGCATCTTTTAATGACCTTCCTGGTCTCTCCGCTATATTGCTTTGATTACGAGTTTTATCATTTGTTGACTGATGTAGCTTATTATTACCGCTTTTAGATATTTGCGTTTTCCCTACTTCCCTACCAGGGATTTTAGGGGGAACAGTCTCCATCACTTTCTGATTAGGTCCCTACGTCACCCAATTACGTTGTTTCCCACTTAGATAGTCCTGTTTATCCCTTAGAAATTTCTTTTGCTTATTATTAATTAGATTATCCTCAAAATTGTCACTCCTACTATTCAGAATCTCGCCAAAATTACAAAAATTATCATCTGATTCAAAATTGCTTAAATTAGCATAATGTCCATCAATCTCTATTTTTAATTTTGCCAATTCTTTACCCCGGTAGCCAATGAGCAATTTCATTAGGGCTATTGAACAGCTATCCAAGTATCACTGAATCCTCTATCATTAAAAGTAGGTGTCTTTAAAAATCTAAGACCCCTAGGTACTCGATTAACTTCAATATATTGTTGCAAACTGGTCATGTCCCAGAAATTAAAAGTCTCATTTTTTAGAGATTTCTCCAAAGCGCGGAATTCAGCTTTAATATCCAGCCCTACCGGTTGTTCTTTGTTGTTATTCATACTATCACAGAAAATATCTTTAATATTTCCACGTCGCTAATGTCTCGAATCTATAAGAAAATTCTGGACTGATTTACTATTAGGTACACTCATATTGCCGAGCTGCCTGTCAAGGGTTAAAGTATATAAGGAAGCACGTCACCATAACAAGCCACACCCCTGATGAAGAGGCCACGCCTCGAAACGCGTAGGGTGACTTGTATGGTACAAGGGAGTTTGTGACTGAAGAATACTGCAGAGCTGAACGCCGTGCGGGAGAAGTTAGGGAGCGGGTTGACTTGTTGGTCCGGGCTGTGGTGAGATCATCCCTTAATTGCTGAGTTGCTGCGACGCCTTACGGAGGAGGAGGTCACGTGGTGACGCACCAGGGAGGCGTCACGTGATACGGAAGGAGACTCCTGATACTGGAAAAGCGAAAACAGGCAGCGGATGCACTGTAGCAACTGGCACAGTATCCCCACATGAAGACGGCTCTACACATCTCCAGCACGGATCTGTGGATTACCACATACTGCCTAATTTTACCGGATGTTTGTGAGTGTATTGTTGTTATTTGTTTGTCACTTTTATTAAGTAAAAAAACGTTATTTGCACCAGGAAGTGTGCGCTTTCTGTTCTTCTCATCCTTTGTAGTTTCAATTGAAGTGCTGGGTTAGCACTTCCAACTGAGAAAGCAGCACCCTCCTGGAACTCTTTTTCTCTGGACTGTTTCTGGACTGTAATTGTTCATGTTTGGACTTTAAGGTTGTATTTCAACTACTTTAAGGTCAACCAAGGGACATACTTACATTTATTTTGCTTGTTGATGAGCGCCTATAGCTGAGTTATATGCATTAAGATTATTTTATATATTTATTTGCTTTATTTTGTAATTAATCAGCTAGTACACCTGTTTTTTCTGCAACATCCATAGTGGTAGGCCTTAGTAAAGAGCTCAAGTACTAAGTTGGTGCAAGCGATAGTGGAGAGTGCAAAGATGGGAGTTCAAGATACACAACTTTAATTTATGTTTTACAATTTTAAGGCTAAAATTAAAGCAATGGCATGAAATGTAAATCTTTCAAGAGAATATTGTTGATGTTATGTACATAGTAAGAGTGCTACTTTTCTCCATTTCAGGGGAACAATAAGAGTTCATGAATCTCCAGCCCTAAGGTTGCCCTGTCCTCTTCCCAGATCTAGAGAAGATACTCCTGTAAACTTCTGCCACAAAGTCCCATAATTCAGTAATAACAAGACTGCACAAGTCACTCATTTGTACACACGAGGTTAAAGATGATCCCATTTTGCGATTGGTAAGTGGGTGGAAGAAGGGCTTGTTATTTACCAGGGCTCCTGATTTAGACACCTTTTCCAACATCCTATTTTTCCAATAACAGTGTGAAATTGTGCTTGATTTGTAATCAGATGTGACCTCGAAGAGTGTAATTGTTGATCACGCTATTCATCCTGCTCTCCTCCCTATTTTGTTCTTATGTCTTCTGATTGCAAACCCATAAATGCAGTATGTTTTATTAGTTTCAATTCCTAATCGTGGTGCATCATACTCTGCTGTACTGAGGAAGATCTGCAGTAAGGCTATTAGAGACTTTTTTTGTTCTATTTACATTCACTGTGCTATGGCTGCATATGCTGGCATTTATTACACCTCAGGGCCGAGTATCACACTCTGATTCGCTGTTATCGGCTATTGTCTTCAATAGCAGTTAACACCGGATCAGGCTGCAGAACCCAGTATCGTGGCTTAATGAATCAGTCCCAAAAAGTACATCAAATAACATGTATTGTGTGTCAGAGCACAAGACTAAAACATTGTATCTGAGTAATGAACGTTTCTAGTTTTCCCGCACTGATGATTTAAAGCTGCAATTATGTTTGAGGATACGATGAGCAAAGCAGATTTCAAGAGAAAAATAGACCAAAGTAAATACCACACAAAAATATTCAGCATATACTTAAGAAGCTGTGGTTTACAATATTAACACTATAACAATGATATTGGAAAGGACAGAGCGGTGGATCTGGAGGCTTGTGTGGTGTGTATTGATTCTCTAGCCTTTTTTTTATACCAATGTCACAGAATTCTTACTATTAACACAACCCAAATTGCTTTTTACAGTAATGCAAGTGGGGGTCTTTATGTAACTGAATGGGACCCCCCGCTGTGGCATCGATCATCCCGGCAGATAACTAAGATACCGTGCTGATCCAGTTGAGTAGGGCAGGTGAGCATGGGTGGGCTATGGCATAAATGGCTGCCAAAATCTCGCAGCACAGCCATAGCAGGAGGCTCTGTGGATGAGTATGAGACCCTAAATATCCAGGAGAGGCCAACCATAGCTTGGAACAAAAGATAGACCCAGCAGAACAGTGGGACAAGCTCAAATAAAGAACTGCACCTATAGAGACCCCCCCCCCCCCCCCTGCAAGGCCTGAAGCCTCCATGTGGTGAGAGAAAGAAGGTCATATGGCACCATATCAGCCCAGCGCGGATTTCTAGCACCCTGGGATGAAAAGTAAACAGCTAAGTTTCACACACACTTTGGGGCTGTTTTGGTTTTGGTCGAGGGTAGAGGTGTTGCATTTGGTGCCCAACGTGGGGCTGGGTGAGCAAGAAGAGTTTTTTGGAGACCCAAATTATGTTTTTTAAATTTGAATGCAGGACTGTGTAAAGGTGGAGATCCGTAGGTCTCAGAAAATACCGGTCTGTATGTGTTTCCCTTCTGGGAAAACTTTTGTTGCTGGACTGTGGGTTCGATTCTGCATTCTAATTGAATGCTGCTGCAAAGATTATAGCTGCTGCCGACATTTCCTGCCAAAATTCGGGGTTGCAACGTGCGAGCAATGCACTGAATTTTTGCAGAGCTGATGCTGTGTGGCACAAAAGGTTTGGTCGCGCCATTCCTGAGTTGCCTCGGCCTATCAGATCCACTGAGGGAAGGAGCTGGGACCAGTAATTAAAATGTCACTTGTGGGACTGCGGACACAACAACGTACTCAACTATGAGGAACTTTCACTGCGATAAGAGAGTCAAAACTGGGACCACTATGGCCTCAACAGCTCTTACTACAACCATGTCTAACGCGGTGGCCCAGCGCTATGATATACCCAGAGTAATCCTAGTACTAAATATCATGGGTGTGGATTTCGTGCAACTGATCTGCCCCCTATGCAGACAACCTGGAGGAGAGCTGGTACCCTCAGCATGCTGTAGTAGGTGCGATATTACTTACTTCCGGCCTGCAGCAGACCCCAATTTGGCAGCTCCTTCTGGCCTCAACCCTCAGACTGTGGTGGAGATGACCGTATTAGTCTAGCAGGTCAGCGGTTCCTGTGACCTGCAAATCAGTGCCTTCCCTCCCCACGGATGTGGTGGAGGGTGCTGCAGCTGCCTAGGCCAATGACAGCCAAAGTGTTCCTGACCTACAAAATATAATTGATTACCTTCCTCAGTCATGGATGGCAGCTCAGAAGAGAGTCACGTGCCGCCTCATCTTCTGGAGGTTCCTGTTGTTCCGGTGCCTTTTTATTCTCCCAGCGAGGAGGCTGCTTCCGCACAATCTTCTCCGGTCGCAGAGGGCAGCCAGAATGAAGTTCCAGTGTCATCTTCACTTCTGACCGAGGTACAGATGCAGCATTATGTTTGGTTGCGCTGCCATCCCGAAATCCACTGAAGTCATGTTTGTTTTTTTATCAGTGTGCGCGGAATCCCTGTGGCCAGTCCAATGGCCCATCGGAATTAACATAGCAGGGGTCCCTGCCTCCGAATTGCACCTATCTGTAAGAGACAGGCAGTAAGAGAGAGACGCAATAAGTAACTCTCCCTGCGTACCTCAAACAGGCGTTCACAAAGCTTTTATTTAATTTTAATAACACAGCATTGAAGCAGGAGGCCTGGAGCTGAACCGAATTAATCTCAGCCCCGGGGTCCCCCTACCTCTCAAGTTACAGGCCCTGGTATGATGTGCCCATATCTCTCTGCATTGTTTAAATGTCCCGTTACGTAACACAGGAGAGTTTAAACATGGTGGAGATACCGACACCACCCACCTCAGGGCAACTATCGCCTTCACCCACCCCCTCTACCCCCAATAAACATTTGAATATAATACAAACACTAATACACTTATTGATTGCCAGTGTGGTTACCTATGCCTCAATTGGAACAAAGATAACCCAATGGCTATGAAAGGGCATCCTACTACCCCCTCCCCCTAACACATACAGTACTGTATTAGGCAAAATCCCTGTTATCCAGATCTGGATAATAGAGCATTTGCCCATTAAAAAATAAAGCATTACCACAACATTACCCAGCCAGCATATAGTAAATAAAAGTTTTACTTACCCCTGCCAGGATGAAGGCCATCCTCATCCTCCTTATCTTCAGTGAGCACCAACAGTAAAATAAAAAATCTATCTACTGACCTGTAACCCTTAATCATCTTAGTGGTTATTAATCACTATGGTAATTAGGGGTTTAACCCCCCTCCTGATACCAACCCAGAAGGCCTATCCACACTCCATGGGGCAACTATCCCCACTCCTCACCCATTGGTTTTCACTGTGTTAAACCATGCCCACAATATGGGCATGGATTGCCACAATGGCAATGAATGAGCAACCTAAAAATGAAAAAGAACCACAAAATAAAATACATTACATTTAAAAAAAAAAAATTGCCAATAGACCAATTGATTGTCACAGTTGTAAACCATGCCCACAATATGGGCATGGATTACCCCAATGGCAATGAATGGGCAAGCTACAAATTTAAAAGAACCACAAAATAAAATACATTATATTGAAATAAAAACAAACATTTGCCAATAAACCAAATTGATTGATTGTCACAGTGGTAAACCATGCCCACAAATTGTAGACATCACTATCTTAGCTGCCTTGAAGAGAATTCTATTCTACTGGTCGCAAGTTAAATGTCCACCTACAAAATACTGGCATGAAAAACTGCTATTTGTTATGAAAAGGGAGTGGTTAAACTCAATAGAGGATAAAGATATGAAAGCTGTAAATTCTTACCGATTTGGGAACCATATGTGTCGCAGACTTTCCTCGATTCTCAAAACTTCATTTATCAATGTTTCAAATACACGACCAAAGTTGCACATAGCAATTGAGAAGATATCGTATTTGTTAAGGAATCGGTTGATGCCAAAACTAAACTAAATAGAATGTTGACCAATTAGAAAGGTTAGTGTGGTATCCGCATGCTAAAAATAGTCTGCTGAGCTGCCATACTTGATTGACTAGGTTTTTGTTTTTTTTTCCCCAACAAATATTTCACTAAAATACAACCAAGGTTTCATTAAAAGAGGAACACAAATCAGTTTACATCTTTCTTTTTATTCTAAAAAATAAAATCTGTATTACAGGATATGAAAATGCCAGAGACATATACAATGCAGGATTTCTACCTCATATAGTAACAATGCATATCGTAAAAGGGCTCAAGTTTTGTTATTCTTCTAATCTTTGAGTTTAAACTTTTTTCTTTCATTTTTCTCTCTCCTGTCTATTTTTTTTCCTTTTGTCTGGTTTGTTGGTCCCTGGAAATTCCATGTCCCTTGAAGTTCAAGGAATACCTAAAGCCAATATGAGTAATAGAGATCACAATATGTGGTCATAGTTGTTCTACATAAAGATAAATACCTCAATATCATTACAGGCATACCCCGGTTTAAGGACACTCACTTTAAGTCACTGTAAGGACATATTTTCAACAGCACCATACCACTGTGTCCGTACTCTCGCTTTGCAAATGCGGACACTTATTCTGCCATACAGACCGCCATAGTAGTGACGCGCTGATTCCCTTCGCCCAATAGGCAAATGCCAGCTAACGCATGCGCCTGTCAGCACGTCCTGAACAGCAATACCAGCTCCCTACCTGTACCTAAGCATCGTTAAGTGGGGAAAAGGTAGTGCTTCACTTACATTTTCACTTTACATACATGCTCTGGACCCATTGCGTAAGTTAATGCGGGGTATGCCTGTACTCCTTAAAACGATTTGTACAAACAGTTAACATCAGGGAAAGAGATTTATAGATAGCAATACATCATTCAAGGTACCAAGTAACTATGTATGTAACAAAATGTATTTATTTATTTTCATTTATATACCATATGCAAAAATGTTCAGTAAACAATTTAAAAATAATAATAATAATACAAGTGGGGGGAAACAGAGTGATTTATTTCTGCAGTTTCCCTGTGTGTCGGATCAGCACCAAAAAAAATGTAGATCACTTACTCTTTGATATCAACTGCATTAATGGAAATGTTTATAGATAGGATTCAGCCGCATGACAGATGCTGTAATTACATGCTCAATTTACTGAGTTCATAGAATATCAAAGCAAAAGAAATGTAACGTTAGTATTTTAATATAGCATTTCGCTTACCATGTTAATGGCAACATCTAATTCAGGATAGCAAAATCATTCCTTAAATACATTGATGTGATCTGTCTGTTTTAACAACAAGCTTATCTACAGAGCAAAGCCAAAATTCTACCTATAAACGGTGACATTTTTGCTGGTTTGATTTCGGACCCTTCTTCGTGCCTTAGATTTGTCTGCCCATGGGACCATAAAAGAGAAACATTGCAGAGCTGGATGGGTCTCATTAATTGTAACACACAGCCAGTAGTGTTCATAGCAGGGAATCAACTTCGTGCTGCTTTTGTTTTTCCCAAAAATTGTAAAAAATACAACAACCCTGTCATCCTTTAGAGACATTGTGGAAACAGATCTCAGGTTAGTAGACAGCTCAATGCACGCAGAACCTTAGGGTAACCTAACTCTTGAGTGCTTATTGTCTTTGTCTTTTGTCCCTGTTTTGTCACAGAAATTGTATTTGTGATGGTGCTGTTTTTTATTAAAAATTAAAACACAATGGCAGTGACAAAACGCAAAGAAGTTTCACTTAGAACGCGCGTGCTCGGCACACACACCCTATTTTAGCTATTTGCACTTCTATGTTTATAATAACTGTGACTTCCGTGTGTGTGTGTGTGTGTGTGTGTGTGTGTGTGTGTGTGTGTGTGTGTGTGTGTGTGTGTGTGTGTGTGTGTGTGTGTGTGTGTATTTGTGACTGTGTGTGAAAGTGTGTGTGACTGTGTGTGGGTGTGATTCTGTTTGTGTGTGTTGTGTGTGTGTGTGGGGGGGTGACCACTCTCTGTGGATGACTAACTGACCTGGGTGGGTGACTGACTGACCAGAGTTGGTGACTGGGTGGGTTGGTGACTGGGTGTGTGGGTGACTGGGTGTGTGACTGTGTGGGTGGGTGACTATATAGCATTGGGAAAGGTTGTGCCGGTGACCTTACTGTTGAGATGGGAGGTGGTTCACCTGTGCAGCAGAGAGTTCGGTGTGGGCCAGGCATTGGAAGGGGTCCAGGTAACTGATTATGGAACATGCGGCCGACTTCTGGTTTCCTACCTGTGCGCGGTGCTGGGCGAGCCTGCACGCCCGTGGGCCAGCCGGACCGTTACTGCGCATGCCGAAGGGAAGATCAATATGGGCTTCTGTGCATGCGCGGCACAATTTACAACCTCCTTTTCTGCACATGCGCTGCCTACAACCACCGTGTGATGCGCGCGCGACCATCAGCAGCGTGACGTCACTTCCGTCATGTTTTTTCGTTACAACAAAAGAGAATTTTCCCATCAAAACTTAGTAGCTGCCAGCAAAGAAGTTTCACTTCAAAACTAAAAAACTGCTTAATGACAGATTGAATGTAAACAGTGTGATACTTCTGGATTTATTTGCCGTTACATGTGCATATTCACAACAGGAGGTTCTGCAGTGTTTTCTTATCGCAGACCGCTGCAGCATAGAAGAAATGAAATACTCTCAATCCCCTGAGCGATATTACAGTAGGTCACTTGTGCTGTCTGAAACCTTTAAAATGATCGCACAGGTATAGGTAAATCATTTTTTTAACTGTTGACATTACTACAGGACGCAAATGTTTCAGATTTTTTAAACAAATCTTTATCTGATATTTTTTGTTGGTAAGACTAACAGGTGCACAAACTAGTACTTTAACATTACTGTTGGCACAACATTTAAGGTTCTTTACTATTCTTCCCTCCAACAGGCATTCCCTTGTAGATGTCTTTATACAAGCGTCACTAGGGCCAGTGAATCTACATAACACTGGCTAATTAACACTGGTTAATACATTACTCTGTATAGGGTTCATTTTACCTTAAGAGTTTACATAGCGCTGACACTTTATTTAATTCTTGTTTTAAACCCCATTGTTTTAACTTGTTCCTAATAAAAATATGTTTTAATCAATTAATCATCTCACACGGTGATAGAGTGCTACACAGGGGTCTTTTCTCTCTGGTTATTATAAGACTAACATCTACAGGTAACATTGTTTTTGTTTTGTGCTGTGTTTGTACAGTAATAATAGTGCCATCATTAATCAAACCGATAATTCACGGCAAAGGAAAACATATATATAAAAAAGTATGATAATGATATAAATAAAATTGTTTCTTTTAATAGTGACTGAATCTTTTTAGGGAAGTAAATTACATTGATAAGTAGTTAGAAAAAAACACAGTGGGACTACCCTTTAAAAGGAAATAAAATCTTCCCTTATGATTACACATGCAAACATTGCAGTACATACAGAAACAGAAATGCACAATCACAACGCACAATTAGTGTTAAGATAGCAGGTTCGGCCACAGCAAATGCACCATTTGTTCCTGTAGGCTTCATTTCTTTTTCTCATGTTTCTCAGGCTAATTTCTGTCATGGCAATATGCTCTAACTACAGTATATCACTTCAATCAAACGATGTGTGAGGCCCTTAGTCTATTTTTGGCTGTGTTCAAGGGTTTGTTGAGTTTCCCGCTAATTACATTGCACCTGACAGAGACATTAAACAAAACCCAGAGCATTGATTTTTTGTTGTTTTTTTTCATTGTTCATGATTCAAAAAAAAAAAAAAAGAAAGATATTATTTATATATATATATATATATATATATATATATATATATATATAGCAACTGTAAATATTACTGTATGTTCATTTGCATGTCTTAGACAGGTCTGCAACCCTATCTTTCCCCATTATCGCCCAGCACACAGCGCTTCCACTGCAGCAAGGGATTCTGGGAAATGACATGCAAATGAACACACAGTGTCACCTTTTGTCTCAAGCTAGAAAGCGCCCGATCCTAGTGTAATATGAAAAAATACACAATTTAATATTCCACGTAAAAATCCAACACATTTAAACTCACAAACAAAAATAGTATATCAAGCATGTAATGAGTAATACTCATTCACCAGACGCTGGACTCCACTGCTCTGCTTGCACGCCTTACTCCCACGTGTAGTCTTGTCACCTCTGAGCTACCGTCCAGCAGGAGCCCCAGAGAACGCACAACTTCTCCTGATGTCGCCCGGAAACAAACTGAAGCATACAGGGGTTCCGGATAGGAGGAAAGAAGATTTCCAGAGTCTTAGTAAAGTCCAGAGTGTAGATAAGTCTGGTGTGATAGCTGTCACTAGCTCACACTAGCAATCCCTACGCGTTTCTTCACACTTGGGTGATTTCATCAGGGGATAAATAATGGATGTACGTCATAGGTATTTATATTTGCAAAAAACAATCAGAAAAGATCTTGGCTAATTAAATATTTACGTGAATAAATGAAATCAATTTATGACTATAAAGCCAAATGTAAACATATTTCAATAAAATTGTCAGGTGAAAACATATTGTATAATACACAAAAAACGTGTGTTTGTATATATATATATATATATATATATATATATATATATATATATATATATAGCAACTGTAAATATTACTGCATGTTCATTTGCATGTCTTAGACAGGTCTGCAACCCTATCTTTCCCCATTATCGCCCAGCACACAGCGCTTCCACTGCAGCAAGGGATTCTGGGAAATGACATGCAAATGAACACATAGTGTCACCTTTTGTCTCAAGCTCGTATTACACAAGCAAATCCTCAAGCCAATGCATACTGTTTTAAACACAGCTTTTAGACCGAGGCTGGGATGAGATGCAAAGCCAGTAAACCCACTCACAGACATGTTTTAACCTTGATGGGTATCATCAGTGTGAGGTTGGTTGTCCTGGCTAAGCTGGTTTGAGACTAGACTAGGTATTCACCACAATTATTAAAGTTATGGTGGGTAAAAAAAGTGACAAAAACCCTCCACAGTAAAGCATAAAGCAACTGTAAATATTACTGTATGTTCATTTGCATGTTTTAGACAACCAACCTCACACTGATGATACCCATCAAGGTTGAAACATGTCTGTGAGTGGGTTTACTGGCTTTGCATCTCATCCCAGCCTCTGTCTAAAAGCTGTGTTTAAAACAGTATGCATTGACTTGAGGATTTGCTTGTGTAATACGAGCTTGAAACAAAAGACACACACTCACTCACTCACTCACTCATTCACTCTGTAAATCAAGGTGCATGTTCCATAAGTATCAATAAGACAACCAATGCTTCTCAAGAAAAAAAGCAAGAAATAGCACTCAAAAGGTAAATCAAACAATTGTATTAGTGAAATACACAAGCAACACTTAGATCCAACGTTTCGGTCCAGAAAGACCTTCCTTAGGGGGTTCTCTCTTTGAGTGTGAGTGTGCTACCTGTGAGGTATCTTATACCAATTTGTATTAAACAATTTTACACAATATTGTTATTGTTTTTCCCTACCTTACCTCATGCATGGGACCTGTCCTTGAGATGGAGGTTGTGTGTCCAGGGTACTAATTCCCAATCGTTGGATCCTGTTGCTGAAGCTGTTGGAGGGTGTGGAGATTCTCTGCTGGTTTAAAGACGATTTTAAGCTGAGTTCCTGGTCGCGAGGGTGGATAAAGGCATTGATTTATCTACATAATTGTGAGTGCATATTTCACCATCAACTAGGTGCATCTGTTTAAATATACTACCCAAAGATTGTTTCCCCCCCCCCCCATACAGTAATATTTACAGTTGCTTTATGCTTTACTGTGGAGGGTTTTTGTCACTTTTTTTACCCACCATAACCTTAATAATTGTGGTGAATACCTAGTCTAGTCTCAAACCAGCTTAGCCAGCACAACCAACCTCACACTGATGATACCCATCAAGGTTGAAACATGTCTGTGAGTGGGTTTACTGGCTTTGCATCTCATCCCAGCCTCTGTCTAAAAGCTGTGTTTAAAACAGTATGCATTGGCTTGAGGATTTGCTTGTGTAATATGAGCTTGAGACAAAAGGTGACACTGTGTGTTCATTTGCATGTCATTTCCCAGAATCCCTTGCTGCAGTGGAAGCGCTGTGTGCTGGGCGATAATGGGGAAAGATAGGGTTGCAGACCTGTCTAAGACATGTAAATGACCATACAGTAATATTTACAGTTGCTTTATGCTTTACTGTGGAGGGTTTTTGTCACTTATTTTACCCACCATAGCCTTAATAATTGTGGTATACATACATACATACATACATACATATGTAACGGGTTTTCCCCCCCCAATCGCAGATACAGTGTGGGGGTGCAGGAAACATATAGTGTTACTCGGTGTTGTGCAGTACCTGTTGGCTCACAGGAGGGCTGAGCTTCCGCCACGGGGAACCTGGGGCAATTATACTAGGGGTATTCACTTACGATGCAGCGCCTCCACCTGCGATGGCTCCCACCAGAGGGGGAGTGGTTCCTCGCAGGACAATACACAATAACCACGTAGACAACATGTATATTAACCATAACCTTTTACTAACATGAAATACCATACATCACATTCATAATGACCCGTGTCCCTCTCACGAGGAGACACTAACCGCGACGTCTCGCAGGACGCTTCCCCAACACCAGGTGATCCCACCCGGTGTCCAAAGAACCCCACCCAATGTCCCGCACTCTTGCAGAGAGTCAATGGGTGACTGCGCAGTCACTATTTACGCTAAGGGCCCGTTGGTGCACTTATGAATGTAGGTACCTGCCGAGCACTCCGGTGCTCGGGTCAGCAACACTTCACAAAGGGTCAGTAGTAGGATAACGTTATCTGATCTCCAACCGGACTCCTTGCACGTGGACCGCCAGGGCGGTCCCACTCTGGAATAGTCTCTGTGGACCCCAACGTGGGTCCGAACCGCTTCACAGGAACAGCAGCAGCCGCTGTGTCCCTATCTAATCTAAGTGGCACGCACTATACTATAGGCCGTCCCTATAGCACAGCAACCTGTAGTGGCTTGGGGAAACTCCTAGGGGCCTACAGGGAGTTAATGACCTGTCCCACTCCCCTAACTCTCCGAGTCTCCTCAGCCTTAACTGTTACTACAATAATCCCTAATGAGTCCCAGCGCCTACAGCAGCAAGCTGTAGCTCACTGGGTGCTGGCAGCCAATGTGCTGCGCAACAAGGTGCCTGCCTGTCAGACCTCACAGCACTGACAGCCGTGACTCTGACAAGGCAGCACTCTAACACTAAGGGCAGCGTCCCTATCTTGGGCCTCCCTCAGCAATTACCCACTACCCTAGTGGGGGGTTGGGGCCTACCTGGGGTGTGGGTACCTATAGGGCCGCAGGAGCTGTACTCGCTCCCCTCACCCTTCCTTTCCTCACAGCTCCCCTGCTCCAACTGAATATCCTGAGTGACAGGGTCCCTCGCTCTAGAGCAGTCCCTGGCAACACTCTCTCTCAGGGGGTACTTAGCTACCTCAGACCCTGGGGGTGCTGGCCTAGTACAGGGAGTCCGTGACTCCAGTACCCTACCTCCTTCCCTGGGCTGCTCGGGTCTCTGACTGCTTAACGTGCTCCAAGCCCGCCAAATGTATCCACTTGCCTGCTTAGACTTCCTAAGCCCTATTGGCTCCCTGGTGTCACATGGGGCATACAGAAGCTCATGGGATCTATAGTCCCTGCTCAGAGCCTTCCCTGGTAGGCTAGGGCTTCACGGGCTTTCTATCCACTGCCCTGCGCCTGCGCAAGCTATAGGGGGCTGCCTTGACTCTCTCACTACCTTCCCTACTCTCGCGCGACTTTTCCCTAGCTCTGGGGCCTTACCTGCGCCTGCGCGAGTCTGTTTTCAATGGTGGTGCCCTCTTCGCCAGCCGCCGGGACCTTAGAGACGCGACTGCGGCCTTAACAACGGCCCGATCGCGTCCCCGGCAACCGGCCGCATGCGGGGGAAGCCGCGCTGCTCCCTGCTCCAGCCCCCACCCTTGGAAGCAGCCGTCGGGTTCGTCAGCACCCACGACCGCACTGCAACAAGGGAGGGGGGTCTCCAGGAGCCACAGGAGCTCCAGGATACACTCTCCCCCTGGTGAAACTCCAACGTCCTCGCTTGGATAGCAGATATAATCATGCACAACCATTATATAATAAAAATGCAGTACATAGAATATACAACAAATCACATGAGCTGGGTATGGCTTGACATCCCACACAACACCCACAATACTACCCGAGGCCAGCTGAGACCATTTGTGGGGTGCCCCTAACTGATCATGTGGGGGTACCTCACTTTTGCGTCCGTGAGCCTCCCCTAGGAAAATTTCTTGGAGGGCACACCTGAGGGCAACAGTCACTGGTTCCTCGCTACTTCCTCCCCCTGGTGGAAGGAGTAGCACAATGTCTCTTAAGCAGGCCTTTATCCGGCCATCCACGGCATAGATGCGGGAGGCCAGGAGATCTTGACCTTTTCCTCGGTCCACCACATGGCGGACAGGGCGCTCCATGTTGCACTTAGAGGAGGCAAATTTCAATGGGGCATTCACAACACAGTCCTTGTCCCCACAGTCTTTGTCCCTACACACGTGCGAGGCTTCCACTGGGAAGCGAGCAATGGACAATGTCTCTGTTTCACCCTGCAGGGGGTAAAGGGTAGATACCTTACCACTGCGGTGATTCACGGTGGCCAACAGGTCCTCGGGGACGCTGTCAGTTCCCACCTCGGCTGTCCTGGGACCTGTCCACAACACTTCTGGGACAGCCCACTCACTGTCTTGAAACTCGGGAGCGTTGGATCCCAGTCCCGGGACCATTTGGGTCGGAGCACACAGGCTCACACTCCGCTCAGGAGCCATAACTCTGGCCTTCTTCACGGCCACCTCCATCGGAGCCTGTGGGGAGCAAGGGGGTTCCTTACCACTCTGCTGGCTTGCGATGGGCTTCTCTTCATCTGGAACACTGACACGGAAGGTATGGGTCCACTCGCACCACCGGACAGCTACCTTCTAAGGAGGACACCTCCGCCAGGACGCGATGCAGAGGGGAGCCATTCGCCCTGGTGACCAGACTTAAGGAGCTATCATGCTCCGCGGTCACCTGGAGGCTCACCCCCAACACCCCTGGGGCAGTCGACTCACCCTTGTCTTCGTTAGCAGGTACTGATCCCATGCCTGGGACCGATGGTACCTCTCTAGGCCGGACTGGCCGTTGTAGGGCACACGGGCCCCTATCAGGATCTGTATCCGCCGAAATAGTTGGTTCAGACAGGCCGCTCTCTCCACTACGTAACCTCTCCATCTTTTTCCTCTCTTCCTCTTTCTTTATCCGGGCCTGTGAAACACCTCTTCTGCGAATCTTCCACCGCGCTAGGTCGGCCTGCCACGTACCTTGAAAATGTTGGGGTTCTAGGGCAGAGTCTAGAACTGCGGTTATAACACGTGGCGCCTCCGAAACCTCCGTGGTTGAGGTAGAGAGGTTAACTGCATGGGCCGGCCCCGTAGCTTGCTGGGCCTCAGTTCTTCCTGCTTGGTGGCAACGGGGAACTAGGGCAGCCTTGGCTGTCGGCTCCTCCACCTCCGTGGTTGACGTAGAGCCGTTCACAGCATCTTCATCTCTGGGTTCGGCCACATGGTTCTGGACACACTGGTCCACTGAAGCCTCTGGAATTAGGACAGACCGATTAGCAGTGTCACTCACTTTTGCAGAGGGGTCAGGCTTCCTCGCTTCTGCCTCAACTGGTTCTGTAGACTGCAACGGCATGGGCATCAGGAACTGTGTCCCGCAGCAGACACACTCGGGTCCCCAGCTCAATTCGCCATCAGGAAAGTCACAGTTGGGGCAAAGGCCTCTGACGTACCTATTTCCTTCAAATCTCACTACCTTAACCCCTCCTGGTAGGTGATAGAGCCTAAAATCCATACCACCAGAGAGTTTAAGGTCTTTCTGTTAGCACGGGCATACAAGGAACATTGCACCCAGTCCTTCTACTGGCCAAGCCCCATACAACTGAGGATGTGATTCATGGCATCCTGTACTTTCCTCCGTGGAGACAGCAGTTACTGATTTAGGCTCACTGTGCTTGCTCCCCCTGGTGGAATTTAAAGGAGGGGCGGCACACTCTTTCAAGGATTGTTTCTGGCATTGCACGGTGCCACTCAGTTGGCGGGGGCGGGGCTTAGGGTTTCCCACCAAGCCCGGACAGTTTGCAACATTTTCCCGCGCGGGCGGGAAATCAGCACGTTGCTTCTTCATGGCTAACAAAAATAGCACAATTTAAGAAAAAAATACCGGGCACTCCAGGTCTATCTCAGCAGCGCCTCCAAATGTAATGGGTTTCCCCCCCCCCAATCGCAGATACAGTGTGGGGGTGCAGGAAACATATAGTGTTACTCGGTGTTGTGCAGTACCTGTTGGCTCACAGCAGGGCTGAGCTTCCGCCACGGGGAACTTGGGGCAATTATACTAGGGGTATTCACTTACGATGCAGCGCCTCCACCTACGATATCTCCCACCAGAGGGGGAGTGATTCCTCGAAGGACAATACACAATAACCACGTAGACAACATGTATATTAACCATAACCTTTTACTAACATGCAATACCATACATCACATTCATAATGACCCGTGTCCCTCTCACGAGGAGACACTAACCTCGACGTCTCGCAGGACGCTTCCCCAACACCAGGTGATCCCACCCAGTGTCCAAAGAACCCCACCCAATGTCCCGCACTCTTGCAGAGAGTCAATGGGTGACTGCGCAGTCACTATTTATGCTAAGGGCCCGTTGGTGCACTTATGAATGTAGGTACCTGCCGAGCACTCCGGTGCTCGGGTCAGCAACACTTCACAAAGGGTCAGTAGTAGGATGACGTCATCTGATCCCCAACCGGACTCCTTGCACGTGGACCGCCAGGGCGGTCCCACTCTGGCTGGGGTGTGGGTACCTATAGGGCCGCAGGAGCTGTACTCGCTCCCCGCACCCTTCCTTCCCTCACAGCTCCCCTGCTCCAACTGAATATCCTGAGTGAAAGGGTCCCTCGCTCTAGAGCAGTCCCTGGCAGCACTCTCTCTCAGGGGGTACTTAGCTACCTCAGACCCTGGGGGTGCTGGCCTAGTACAGGGAGTCCGTGACTCCTGTACCCTACCTCCTTCCCTGGGCTGCTCCGGTCTCTGACTGCTTAACGTGCTCCAAGCCCGCTAAATGTATCCACTTGCCTGCTGAGACTTCCTAAGCCCTATTGGCTCCCTGGTGTCACATGGGGCATACAGAGGCTCATGGGATCTGTAGTCCCTGCTCAGAGCCTTCCCTGGTAGGCTAGGGCTTCACGGGCTTTCTATCCACTGCCCTGCGCCTGCGCAAGCTATAGGGGGCTGCCGTGACTCTCTCACTACCTTCCCTACTCTCGCGCGACTTTTCCCTAGCTCTGGGGCCTTACCTGCGCCTGCGCGATCACTGCGCATGCCGAGTCTGTTTTCAATGGCGGCGCCCTCTTCGCCAGCCGCCGGGACCTTAGAGACGCGACCGCGGCCTTAACAACGGCCCGATCGCGTCCCCGGCAACCGGCCGCATGTGGGGGAAGCCGCGCTGCTCCCTGCTCCAGCCCCCACCCTTGGAAGCAGCCGTCGGGTCCGTCGGCACCCGCGACCGCGCTGCAACAAGGGAGGGGGGTCTCCAGGAGCCATGGGAGCTCCAGGCTACACATACATACATACATACATACATACACAGTTGTGTGAAAAAGAAAGTACACCCTCTTTGAATTCTATGATTTTACATATCAGGACATAATAACAATACTTTCTTTTTCACACAATTGTATGTAAAACCATAGAATTCAAAGGAGGGTGTTGGATCTGGCGGGTCCACAATGTATATAAGATATTTAGATAATGTCAATGCAGCCAGATGGCACTCACGTGAATACGTAGTTGTTGGTGCTTGTCCCATAGAAGTAGAATAGGTAATATATTCTCAACGGGCAGACATCAGCAAAAAAGAGGCAGCACACAAAGGTAAAGTAATTCCAAGTTTGTATTAAGGTAAGTGGCACAAAGTAATTTTTCCCTTGGGCAACAAATGCAAAATAAATCAAAATATGCTTACGTCCTGAGATTTATTTATCTGCTTACCCTCTCTCAGTCCAACTCTCTTCCACGGATAGGATAGATGTGATGCATCCAAATGGTCAGAATTCTCCATAACATGTGGGAACTATACTGGATGACATAGAAAGTCCATGAATGATGATATGGCAATTTTGTCAGGTTACGGGCTAGGTATCTAGTGGGGTCCATTGACCTTCCACAACCAAAACACCCTATAGGCCCCACCTCGTAACCAATATAAGCTATAAACGAGGCAATGGAACACATTAAAATAATGTAGGGGCACTGTGGCCTTTACCTTGTGGCTTGCAGGACTTCTAGAACATCCAGGGCGTGCAGTTATCCAGGTAAGTAGCCCGCAGAAGAGAAGTGTGATGTGAGCATCAGATCAGATTCCAGCTCCCAGTGGACGGAAAGGAGAATAACACACGTGACACCACTCCAATGAGCAACAGGTCAGGTTTATGCAGGGTGGTGCAGCAACAGGACAGCGATTGTAAGAGTAACACGAACGACCTACGCGTTTCGGCAATGGGCACTTTATCAAGGTCAGGATTAGCTAGTGCCCGATAGATTTTGAGTTGTGCACCCAGTGCAGAAAAACGGTGGACTGTTGCCTGTTGAGTGCACCCTACTTCTCGTCACGATTGGGAAACAGACCTCCTGCGACCGCCTGCGGTGTTTTCGCCTTTGGATAAGAGGGCCATCCCTCGTTCATTCCGAGTGGAATGCTTCACATCTTTAATACAGTTCGGTCACACCACCTGGGGGGGAGGGGGAGGGAAAGGGGCTGTGCCTACACACCACACACTTCTCTTCTTGCACTATTCCCACGCCTGACTTTCCGTTGCCGAACCCCTGCTTGGATAGCGACTTCTCTGCTGTCTCCGACCCGACAGCCTGGCATGTCAAACGGATTACCCTGGCCTCTACCAACCCATGCCCTGCTATGAACGAATACGAACTACGCCAACAGACGACTATGCGTTGGCCTAAGGTCGGTTGTTGTATTCAAATCCAAACCATCAGTCCCGCGGTTCAATCTGGTTTGGGCGGAGCACAAGCGTGACAATTTCATTGACATTGTCCGTGTTCGGGAAGTACTGTAGGACATATGTTCCTGTACTTCAGTGCCTTGACGTGAAAGTGCCCTGATGAATTTAAAATTATGGTCATGAAATAGTCATAAAAATGTAATAGATTTTACTTGAGGCAACTGATAGTACATTTTCGAGAGTAGATGTCATTTTACTAAATTTTAGAATTAATACAGGTAGGAGGAACTGCCTGATAATTCTTGCCATCATACCAAGACACCGACCGTCTATAGGTGTACTTTTCTCAAACGCTATTTGAAGTTCAGTGATGTGTCTTTCCCCTTGAAGAGAAGTACGCGCAGCGTAGAAAAGCGCGGTGGGAAGTTTCGAAGTTTTGAAGTGTTCCAGATTGTGGTGAAGTCTGCAGTCCCAAGAGGAGAGAAAAACTGCAGTCTTATAAGGATGTCTGTAACCGATTTGGTGTGAACATCGCGGTGTGAGGGAGGGATTGGAGCAAAGGATTGGCAGCGGGGACCTACAGCGGAGGAGAAGTTCACGTCCGCCTGCAGAAGCCACCGGACATCCGAGTGGCCGCCTTCATCTGAGTCACGTGAGGACGCCCACCGTGGTTCTCCGGGATCGCCAATCTTGAGAGCCCAGCGCGCATGTATCAGTGCGTGCTATATATACCTTCCAGCATCTTGTGAGTAGGGTTGTAATTTTACACAATCGGAGATGCAGTTATTGCACCTTCACACCCCAATAAATTTGCTTTTTATTAATATTTAGGCGTGTGTTTAAGTTGTATGTTTGTATGTTAGTGTGTTATCACATCGTTTCCTATTCTTTTTCTCTCGGTTAGCCCCCTCGCTCACCCACTGGGTTGATATACTGCACATTATTTGTTGTTTCTTCTTTTCCACATATATCCCGCCGAGGTGAGAATTACCAATTCCATCATCCTCAGGACTCCATTTGGACTATACACCCATTCGGTTTGATTTTTAACCTTTTTGGCGCCGGTTATCCCATTTTTTGTCATGTCTTTCTGACTGGTTGTACCACCAGTTATTCATCAGGCTGCCTGTGTTATACATTTATTCATTTGTATTATTAGCGCTGTTCTGCACCCATTCTTTTTTTCTGTGACTTTTTCTCCAACCGCTACTTGGAAGTTCTGTGCGTGTCTTTCCCCCGCCCGGCCAAGAGCAGAGAGGATAAAAACCAAAGAATATAGCGGTCAAATGGGAGATACCATTCAACTCGAAGCATTTGCAAATCATTCATCACTCATTATGACATCACACTTTCATTCTAGATTTTGGCGTCCCGTATTATAAAAACGTAAACGTGGCAACCCTAACCTGGCCAGTTACATAAAATACCATTGCTACCAGTCAGTGTTTGATTGTTGAAGGTGAGGATTCCTTGGCTGCAGCAACTATACGAGGCTTCCCAGAGACCCGGAAAAAGAAGCCGACCCCTTGTGTCACACATTTTGTAAAATCTCTTCGTAAATGACATAAGACAAATGTAAAATAAGTTTGTCATATCTATTAAAAGCTAAAGAAAATTGAAAAAGCCGTATAATATAGCTAGGGGTGAAGAATGAAAGAAAAAGACTGGAGAGATGTGCAAACAGAAAAAACAAACACATTCGATAAGGAAGTTCCACTCGCTAGAATGAGCATAGAGTACATTATAATGACAAAACAATACTGGCAAATCCCTACTGCGTTTATAGCTTAGCCGAGGGTGGGAGGGAGGTTGTGTTTAATATTGCATAAGCATGGTTGTTGCTCGTTGATTGTTGGTTTGACAATGGAAAGAAGAAAAGAGAGGGGATTATTGTGTATCTTGAAGGAAAAGAGTCTGCTTCTATATGATATTTTAGACTATTTCAATGCTGTATTTCTATTAATATTTGTATTAGTCGTAGTAAATAGTGTAGTCTCTTCCTCATTAATATTCACTTCACCATAGCAAAGATGTTCATTTCCTGAACATATTTCCGCTTATTTTCAGTCCCCTTTTTGTCCGCCATAGAGGTTTTTAAACCGGTAACAAACCCAGTTAACAAGTAACCCAGCGTATTTTGTTTATTTTGACTAATTACATGTTACATAATCCTTTAGATTATAGATTTGCAGATTTATAGGCAAGTAATTATCACCTCATGCAGCAAATTTATAACTGGCCAGGATAAAAAGCCTTTTTGTGTTAGTCAGCATGCATGCTTAATCACTGCACCCTGAACATGACAAAGCACATGATGGGGAAAACAATCTTTGTGAAATGTATGAAGATTATCATTTTTGGGACTAATTGTAGCCTGTTTCTTGATGCCAAAAATACCATCCAATGCAGTCTTTTATTTTATAAAAAGTCCTAAAGATGGAGTGATTAGTATATTTTTCTTATTTTGTCTATATTCTGGAGCCACAGGGTATACGCTGGGTAAAGTATGGCCAGATAGCTTAACTCGTTCCTTTTACAAGCACAACAAGTTCTTTGTCTTTTCTTCACTTTATTGGGGAAAGCATAGACACACAAAGGCACTTGTAGATGAAAGTGTAGTGAGAGAGAGCTTCTCTATAGTGAGGGTGCTTGATAATAGGGAAAGGTAAAAAACGGTAATCCTTGCCAAGAGGTGAATAGCATGAAATGTACTTACTCAGTCAGCTAGATTAGAAAGGAAGTGTAAGGGAATCTGGGAAACAGGAATAGTCTCAGGATCAGACTAACTGTTAACAGAGACAAGGGGGGGTGGGGTGGAATAGCCCACTCTCAGTTTAGGAGGATAGGAGGTTGCTAAGGCAACCAACACTGACTAAGGCTGTGTAAAGAACATAAGTATCAATAATGTTGCCTTACACATGCAGCTAGCTGCTGGGACAGGGGAAATTACAGACAGCTGAACTAGGGAGACATAAATCCTATGAGCTGCAAAATGACACAATAAATTAGACAATCCTGTTCCAGGACAGTCTAGCTAGCATGTTCTTAGTGATTGCTCTGTTTCTTAAGAATGGGAAGGGCAATGATACTGAAAACATGGTCGAAAACCATAGGCTCATTCACTTTAAAAGCTACAAGAAAAAAGATAATAATCTACTTTTGAGTGAAGAAGTGTCGGCTATTGTGTTAGTGTTTTTAACTGCACTATAACTCTTGAAATATATCTAAAAAGGAACCGGAATATATAATTCTACTAGTGAATCTGCATACACTTGAAGTTCATTCATCATCTTCTTACATTTATCAATGCATAAAAAATTACTGTGTTGTACGTAGTGTAAAAAGGAATAGAGGCTGGGGCGCTCCCTTATTTATTAGGCTTGTGGTGTGGCCTATGTTGTAATGTGTAACCAAATAAGGGGTAGTGTATACTTGCCCTTGTTGTTTTCTGCAGCTGGACCTGTAGAGAAGATAAAGCCCGGAATCTTCTTGTAATGACAGTAGAATCGGTGGATTGGTCAGCGCACGGGTTTTTCGCTCACAGGATGAAAAGAGAAAATGTGGGACACGTGATTAGTGTCAAGCTATACAAAACATTTAACCAGTAATATAATGTGGTTTAATGAAAATTGAATAAAAAATTGAATAAAAAATGCTTGGATAAAAAAATGCTTGGATGAAAAATCTTTTAAAATACTTTATTAAAAGACTGAATTGGGGCTTGGATGCAGGACTAAAATGCCATGCTATAGAGTGTCCAACATTTTGCAAAAGAGAATGTTGGACACTCTATAGCATGGCATTTTAGTCCTTCGGGACTTTGTGAATGTTTTAATTTGAAGTGGAGAGACACATTATGAGCCTCAAAGCCTCTTTTGATGTTGTAAATGTGTTCTCCCAGTCTTCGTTGCAATGTTCTGCCCGTGCGGCCTACATATTGCAGGCCACACGGGCATTCTAACAAGTATATGGCATATTGACTATGACAATTTATAAGTGATCTGATAGGGTATTCTTTCAGTGTGTTGTTAGAAATGAATGTTTTTGTTTTAATGCTGAATTTACATGCTATACATTTAGCGCATGGGAAGTATCCCTTAACTGTATCCCTATTGTTTTGTGCATCTCTACTGAATGGACAGCTGGGTGACAGTTTTGTTTTCAGATTATTTGCTTTCCTGAAATAAATCTCCGGTTTATCTTTCAGAAATTCTTTCAGGATATTGTCCTGCCGTAGAAGGCCCCAGTACTTGTCAAAGGTTTTCACAATCTGTGGTGCAAGCGAACTATATTTTGTGATGAAAGCAACTGTCTCCACATTTGTATTTGTTTTTTGTTGTTTTGGTTTATATTTCAACAGATCTGACCTTGTCATGGCCTTTACAGTCTCTATGGCATTATCTAGTTGGTATTTGTTATACTCTCGATCGATGAATTTTTGTTTTAATTCCTGTGCCTGGGTGTCAAAGACTAGAGGGTCTGTGCAGTTACGTTTAATCCTGACCAGTTGTCCTTTTGGAATATTTTTAATCCAATTAGGATTATGATGACTACTGGCTAGTAGGTAGTTGTTAGCCTGAACTGGTTTGTAATAGGTTTTGGTTTTTAAGATGTTGTTTTCTATGTAAATCTGCAAGTCCAAAAACTCAATGCAGCTGTTGCTTTCCTTAAACGTAAAGGTCAGGTTTCTATCATTGGTGTTGAGATATATTTTAAATGTTTCTAGTTCGCTAGCTGTACCTCTCCATATGAATACAACGTCGTCTATGTAGCGCCGCCATAGGACTAGATTCGCCCCCAGTTCTCTATTGGACCAGATGGTGTCATCCTCCCACTTACCCATATAAAGGTTCGCGTAACTGGGAGCGAATTTCGTGCCCATGGCGGTGCCACATGTCTGAAGATAGAATTGTTCTTTGAATGAAAAATAGTTATGTCTTAGAATGTATTCAATTGATTCCATCAAGAATCTGACTAGAGTACTGGGCATTGATTTATCGTTCTCTAATGTTAACTTAATGCACTTATTATTTTCCCCCGTGAGTTTATCTTAAGTGTTAGCTGCTGTGTTACATACAATCACATTTAACCATGAGCACATTATTTCAAAATAGGAATAGTAGAGGGCTAGATATAGACTCTGTATTCTCCACAGAACAAAACAATGACATCATTATGATACAGGAAGATGAAAAAGTAGAAGATCTAGAGGCTACCTATGACAGACTAGAAAAATTATTAATCCATGAATCCCGTCAAGTATGGGACGCAGTAGCTCTAGAGAAATATTTGGAACAAAAAATGATCCCTAGGGGTCTGCGAATCTTTAAATCTCCAACAACAGATTTTGAAAGTGATCAATTTATTGTAGAATGGAATAGACTACTAGATAATTGTTCCTTTGAGTTAATGAGATTTCTGATTATGAACAGAAGGAAATTATTGCAAAAACTAGACAATGAAATTGTTGAAATTCAGGAATATCTAGAAACGGTTACCAGTTCAGAGAAAATCTTATATGAAGATAAAATTGAGAAAAAAACAAAACAGGTAGAAAAAGAAATTAAAGAAAACAAAAGAATCAAACACCACAGGGACAAGTTAGATTATGCCCAAGGTAAATATAGAAATTGGAAGAAAGCTTCAAATTTAGAAAAAACCCAAACTTTTCATAAAGGTAAAAAACGTTATGATAAGAAATGGGCACCCGAAAAGTCCACACATGATGGGTCCCGTGATAGGACCCCATCTAGTTCTAGAGACAGTAGAAAGCAAAAGGATGAAATAGACCGTACCAATCTTAGAAGAGAAAAGGAGATTAATAAAGATAAAGAAAAGGAAAATTCCAACAGCAAACCTAAATACAATATTAACTCACCATTTCATCAACTAAGAGGTTTACATATAGATGATACACATCAGAAAAAGATAAGTCCCCCCACATCCCCCATAAATAAGAACAAACAAACCAATAAAATTGGTGTGAGTCCCACAAAAGAAATAAAACAACCTGTCCCCCAAACTTCCAGTCTGGAAAAGAAACCAACGTTTTCTTTTTTAGATTGGAAGAGAGAAAGGGACGAGGAACATCAGAGAAAAAAATCAGACAAAAAATGGGATTCACCCAATTCAAGAAAAAGAAAAATAGGAAGAGAGGTAGAAGAGGTGGGAAAGAAAAAACCAGCCAGAACAATAAGCGAATGAGAAAACTTATTAAGACTAAACAACAGCTCAATATATTTAACATAAGTCAATACAAATTAACAAAATATGAAAAACAAGTGTTAAGTAAAGGGCTGACATTCGCACCTACCAGTGATCCCAATAATTTCGAGATCTATATAGATGTGCAAAAATTTGTTAGAAAGCTAGCACTTAAAAGGTTTTTTGCAAAAAATAAAACATCTATAGACGATAATAAGGAGGGTGCAAATAGCAACTACACCAAGTTCAAACCAACATCAACATTCTACCCCAAATTTGCTAGGGGCAATTTAGTGGAATCATTCGCAGAAATGGTCACAGCAGACTTGGAGAGACACATTTCGAAGGAGAAGAGAAAAAAAGATAATTTGAGTTATGAAGAGAAGCAGGCAATAGCACAGTTAGAAAGTAACAAACAAATAGTGATAAAATCGGCGGACAAGGGAGGGGGCATTGTAGTCATGGACGCGGCTTACTACATTGAGGAGTCGAGACGCATTCTTGATGACCAGGACACCTATATCCCTTTAAATTGTAATCCTACATCAAAATATCAGGAGACCCTAAAACTACTACTGGAGGGAGCCGTAAATGACGGAGTCATAGGAGATAGGGAATATGAATTTTTGTATAATTTACATCCAAGAATCCCTATCTTCTATATGATACCGAAGATTCACAAAGACCTCATGAGACCCCCCGGTCGC
>CM071570.1:124087161-124211654 GCA_036426205.1 Ascaphus truei | reverse complement strand
TCTTCTAATGATACGAAGATGCACAAAGACATCATGAGAAACCCGGCGCCATATCAAATCGGCATAGGATCAATTAAGTTCAGCATCATTGTATGAATATATTGATCACACCTACAAAAATATGTAGTTGGAAACTGCGCTCAGAATCTACGAGATACCAAAACAATCTGCAAATCCTGAAGGGATCTACAATGGCAATGCGGCTATATTTTACGTCACTGGCGACGTAACCTCGATGGTAAACTTATAATTTCACATAACAAAGGTGCGATAGCAACTAGAACAACATTAGAGAACGATTAAATCAATGCCCAGTACTCTAGTCAGATTATCTGATGGAAACTCATGAATACATGCTAAGGACATAAACTATTTTTCATCAAGAACAATTATATCTTCAGACATGTGGGCACCTCCATGTGGCACGTAAATTTCAGCTCCCAGTTACGCGAACCTGTTTATATGGGTAAGTGGGAGGATGACCCCATTGGTCCAATAGAGAAATGGGGGGCGAATATACTCCTATGGCGGGCTACCTATAGACGACGTTGTATTCATATGGAGAAGCGTAATGCTGAGCGAACTAGAAACATTTAAAAATATCTCAACACGACGAGAAACCTGACCTTAGTTTAAGGAAAGCTCAGCAACAGTGCCATTGAGTTTTTGGCACTTGCAGATGTACATGAAAAACAAACATCGTTTAAAAAACCTAAACCTATTACAAAACCAGTTCGGCTGTACACAAACTACCCTACTTAGCCAGTAGTCATCTGTAATCCTACTTGCGATTAAAAATAATTTCCAAAGGAGTCAAAGAAATCTTGGTCAGGATTTGAAAGCTAACTGTCACAGGGACCTCTAGGAATCTTTGACACCCCGGCACAGGAATTAAAACAAAAATCATCGACGAGGTATAACAAAACTACAAACTAGATAATGCCATAAGACTGTTAGTAAAGGCCAGACTAAGGTTCAGATCGTTGAAATGATTAAACCAAAAAACAACCAAAAAACAAAACAAATGTGGAGACAGTTGCTTTATATCACAATATAGTTCGCTTGCACCACAGATTGTGAAACCTTTGACCAGTACTGGGCCTTCTACGGAAGGACAAATCCTGAAAGAATTTCTGAAAGATAACCGGAGAGTATTTCAGGAAAGACAAATAATCTGACCACAAAACTGTCACCAGCTGTCATTCAGTTAGAGATCACAAAACAATAGGGATTACAGTTAAGGGAACGTCCATGCGCTAAATGCTATAGCATGTAATTCAGCTAAAACAAAAAACATTCATTGCTAACAACACACTGAAAGCATACCCTATCAGATACACTTATAATGTCATAGTCAATAGGGCCATATACTTGTTAGAATGCCGTTGTGGCAATGCAATTATGTAGGCCGCGAACGGGCCGCAGCCCCAAGCAGAACATTGCAACGAAGACTGGAGAACACATTTACATCAACAGAGGCTTTGAGGCTATAATGTGTCTCTCCACTTCATAATTTAAAACATTTCAGGCCAAAGTCACGATAGGACTAAAATGCCAATGCTATAGAGTGTCCAACCATTTTGCAAAAGAGGGGGAGATAACTCTAAATATCATTTCCAGGAAGACGAGTCCTACTGGATCTTTTGAATTAAAAGCCGTCAATCCATTGGTGTGAATGTCGAATTTTGATTTTGACATATTCCTTAAATAATTTCAGAAATTGCAAGATTTGCTGAGTGCCCGTCCCTGGTCCGACGACAAAACCACTGCCATTATGATATTGCATGCACAACATTCATTTAAAATAAGCACAATTTATGCCACTAAAGATCATAATATTACCTTTCCCCCCACATAGATCACTTCATAATCACATTAAACTTTATTAATTCTTTATTATAATCATATTAGCACAGAATATATTATTCAAAAGTCACAATAAATAGTTTGGAAATAAAATTTATCACATGTTGAATTTATAAACACGTAAATTCACGTAAACTGAGATTCTTAAATCCACTAACAAGGACCCCAAGAAATGTGTCCAGCCCTCTCAAGCCAAATTCTCGCAGAAGGACCATTTAAAGTTATGTAGCTCAATATCAAACCATCGCACCATTTAAATGGTTGTAATAAATCAAGATTTAATTGATTTATTAAATGTTCTTGAGTTCTGGTTTTAAGTACATGAATAACACACCAAGATCGAAAGTGTAAGGAACATATATTCTTTTGGTCTGAATACAGATTCAGACCACTGATATAAAATCTGATAAATATGTGTATAAGATAAAAAAGTTGTGTGTTATTTCAATCTGTAATTTTGAAAAAAATTTGTTGCATATCTGTTGTAACATGGATCAATGAATACAGTATATTATATTTACACTAACGAATGGTATGGTTCCATCCCCAAACTGACTAACATAATTAATATTACCCTCTGCAATAATTGTCCCATTTGTTAAAAGGGACTATAGACATATATGGTAAATATACCACTATGGTGAAATTGCTATTAAGGCAATAAACATATGACGTTTTGGATGGAACAAAAATGCGTTATGTGTAATTAGGTCTTTCACAATAACAATTAGATAATATTGCCAACAAATCCTTGTCTATATGATACCCCTCTTCTGTAAGACATCCTATATATGCCAGTTATTCACGTATGTGTAAAACATTGTTATAGCAAACCCACCTATTAAGATGCAAAAAAAACCTTGGGAATTATCAATTATTACTGCATTATGCTTTATTGTACTGCATACAAGGCAAAGTAATACAGGACACTCTAAGAATTTATTGGATTTGATTTGGCGTTCCATCAGACATTTACCATTACAATGAATCAACAAGGGTTTAAAAGGAAGCATAATCCCATGTATCAGGACATCCCGGACGAAGAAGAGTATAAACCCAGTATTGAGGAGGTTCGAAACGCGTTAGGAGGATTCTTGTCTTCAGGGACACCGTAGCTGTGCAACCAGACGGTGACGTCAGCGGGAGGAAGACTGTGAAATACTCTTGTCGGCAGCAACCACGAGGACCGTAACAACCCCCCGCATTGAAAGGACGTCCTGCACCCCGATGGCAAGGCTGGTGCCCTTGCAAAAAGAGAACCTCGAAACCCACTGTACATGTCAACTCCAGGATGGGAGTAGGATTTCAATTGTATCTCAACGGCGGAGCAAAGTAGCTTCTTAAAGCACAAGCGCTTGGAAGCACAATCATGTAAAAATAGCAGGAGAAGCACTTTCCTATTCTAAGCAGGAGAAAAGTCAACTGTTTATTACTTATATACATGTTTATGTTCAATTGAGGTTAAAATTGTTTAACCCATTAAATGCTCGGTTATATCTTGCCCCATATGGTCATTTATGACCATAGGGAATACACTTATGCGGTGTTTTTTTGTGCTTCTTGCACCATCTCTGGGGTATTCCCTGTTTGAAAAAACATCACAGAGGATTCATTCAGTCACACAGTGATTCCTAAGCGCCATAGGAGGATACTCCACACGAATACTTCTTATCCGGTTGGAAGTACCGGATTTACTCACCAGGCCAGCTCAAGGGACTACCTTCGCTAAATGTATCACAAGGTTTGTTAAAATATGTACTGTTATAAACACTGTATTATTCGTGTATACATAGAGCTTATATTGCACTATTATTTTCACCAGTAATATAATGTGGTTAATGAAAATTGAATAAAAAAATTGAATAATTAAAAAAGGCTTGCTGGATAAAAAAGGCTTGGATGAAAAATCTTTTAAAAATACTTTATTAAAAGACTGAATTGGGATTGGATGCAGATGTTTTTTCTATCTATGTAAAAAACTTCAGGGAAAAAAGGGTTCTGTGGTTGGTGGTGGTGTGTGGGTGGGACATAGAAATTTAAAAAAAATATAATAATATATATAGGGACTGCAGGGGCCGGTGGTTGGCGCGCTCTGGCATGTTGGCAGGCCTTGCTGAGAAAGGTGAAAGTGAGCTGCTTATCAGTAACAAACAGAAAAAAACCAAGGAAAAAAAACAGCCTGCTGTCTGGCAAAAGTGGTGATGCTAGTGTAGAGCGTTGATTAAAGTGTTGCCATAAGCAGTGGTTCCCTCCTCCTTCTGCTGGAGTGTGTGAGCAGGTGCGGCTAAGTGAAGTAAAACGGAGTTTTATGGTTGTAGGGGTACGTCCGTACTCTGCATTCGGAGGGGTTGGTATGTGACGTGGTTCTTTCCCGGTGACCCGTTTAAAGAAAAACGGGGCGAAACCGGTGTGAGTGGGTAAAGTTAAGTTTATTGTGTCAGTATAAACATAAAGAAATAAAACTATACAGTACAGTTGTGGCAATAGCCCATGCTGCCAGCCTGATCGGTCCGGTCGATGGACGCTCCTGCCGACCGCTCCTCTCCAGAAGAAAAGGAAAATGTACTGTAAGGTGTTTATTCTTTATGTTGATACGTAGTGTTTGTGACAGTAAGTGGAAATGGAGGATCTGTGTGTACTTCCTTAGCCACTAAACAGTAACCTTACAAGCTGAGAACTGCATATCAACCTGGTAGCCTAATTAGCAGGATGAATGGGAGGACTGCAGGGTTTTTAAAAAGCCGGAAGTGACTCACACAAGGTGAGCTTGTTTTCCCCAGGAGGGTGGAGGACCTCCCGGAAGACAGTTCCCTAGCTCGTGCTCTTGGTCCCCCCAGTCCTGCGAGGAAGTGCTTTGCTGGCGGGACTGCTGGGATTCCCAACCATAGGATAAAAGATAAAGATTGACTGCGAGCTGGACAAAGCCTGCTCCCGGAACCGCGTTCCTGTTTGCTTTATTGGAGCTTTACAATACAGATAAGACTTTAGTGTTTTACTTATTGTTATACTTTGTGGAGCCACAGTTTTGGCATAACCAAGATTAGCTGGGCTCTGTCCCATGTGAGTAAGGGCTACAAAGAAGTGAGTAGTTCTCCCAGCTGTAACGGGAATAGGGTTGATTTTCTTAATTGGTTTCTTAATAAAGGGACTCGTAAGGGCACCCGTACTTTATTTGGGTGTTGTGGCCTAAATAAACCACTACAGTTTAAAGTTTCCAATCGTGTGCTAGCGTCTTATGACCCCTTCCGCGTTAGGCTATCCTGCCACAGTAGTATTGAGATTGGACGAATAAAAAAGTGCAGTTAGGAAAAATGCTAATGACTTTACTTAACATTGTATAGCCCTACCCTGCCTCCGGGGCGGGGGACTGTGTTTAGTGGACGGAGTCCGTGCGATTGGAGGTGGGGGCAGCCATTTTGAGTAATCGCACGCGCAGGGCGGCGAGGGTGCGCTATGCGCAGTGTGAAGAGTGTGGCGGCTATCTTAGGATGGCCACTTGCAGACGCGGGAACAAACTTTGGTCCCAGAATCATTAGAAGGAGGGAACTGCCCGCGTGGAGGCTCGTTCTCAGCCAATGGCTGATTTCACGAAGGCAGGACGGAAGTAGAGGATATCACGTGTCCGCAGAAAGAAAGCCGGTCAAGTCAGTGCCTGGAGGCGGCCAATACAGTAGGAGGTTTAGGCCCCCAGATAACCTTGAGGTCCAACCAAGTAAGTGTTGTAGGGAAGGCTCAAGATAGGGACGCTCCCCTTATACAGAAATGTATTACTGCGTGGTGGACCGGACGGCTGCACGGCGTTCTGCCGCTGGACCAGGTCAAAGGAGCCAGAAACTTGTGTGAGACCCTCCGGGATAGAGCTCAATACCACGAGGTGGACAGGACCCTTAGGAGAGAGAGGGGATTTGTGTTGGAGGCTCCCGCTACGTGGGACCCACTCCAACCAATCGCGCCAAGCAGCACTGGGTACTGGAGTACCAGGCAGGTAACCAACGTGACTATATTCCCACAGGAGGGTATGTAGCGCTATCTCACATTGGGGGTGGGACTTGCTGGGGCAGGACAATAAGGTTGGTATTGGTGCCACAAGCACCTGTATAGACTTTGGGGGATCCATCAAGTGTTAGGTAAGTTTGGGATTATACTGTGCGGTACAGTTAGATTATCGGTTTGTATGTTGTTAGTTAGTGTGTACGTCAATCCTTAGTTATTACATGTGTGGTGTTTTGTGTACACATTTACTGTTTATTGGTTTCGTGAGGGGTTAGCTGCCCCACGCTGGTATCCCTAATAGTGGAATAGTGTGCACGCAAGGGGAAAGAGTCACCCAAGGACTCCAGAGGCGGAGGTTAGGCCTCCTGTGAGCAACAGGTACAGCTGCAGCGTAGTGGTCTGGCGTATTTCCCTTAGGCATAGGGAACGGGGGGCTGAAGCAAAGTTTTTATAAGGTCCTAAAAAATGGCTTACCCCCATTGTCTACATCATAGAGAATGTTAAAATGGCTGAACAGAAGGTAAAGATCTAGATAATGAAACGCCATAACTAGAATAAGGGTAATGATATGGCTTATTAGCACACCGTGTCCACTTTCTGCATCGATCAAATTGTGGAAACATGGAAGTTATCCCTTGTGCTTTTGCCCTATGAATTTTAACAGCGGCACAGCCAAAACTGAGTTGTAACTCTATATTCAATTGGTGTAATGAGAAGTGTTCGCACAGAGACGCACCGACTTCGGAGTAATGGAAAACGACTCCAAGAGGGCCTTATTCTTAGAGTCTGATAAACGTTGGGATAGTTTTTGATCGAAATCTCCACTGAAGAGGAATTAGACATATAGAATTAACCCCTAAGACCCTAAGTGGTAAGTTCTGACTCAAAATGGTGTTTACTCCATTTTGGTCATTACCAGAATACTGTTTGATGCAGCAGTGGGGGAGAATCTATGCTGTGCGATTTCTGTGGTAAAGCAGGTTGGAACCTGTCTGAGACTTAAAATACTCACAGGTGTTTTTTAATCGTAGCAGAGGGTGCATACAATGGCACACATGTTTTGTTCAAATAATATACATCTTAATGGTAGTACAAGCTGATTTTTTTTTCCTCTGTAAACTCAGCAAGAGGAGCAGTATAAAAAGTTATGACAAAGAAGTAATTAAAGCCATGTAAGTTTCTTGCTGATAAAGCGAAAAAGCCATAATGTCCACTCCAATAAATGTATACCTCTCGTCATTTAATGTAACCACGTATTGTCATCATAACTCCATGGGCCCCAGCGACATTACTTGGCAAAATAAGAGGTAACGCTCAATGGATTATTCCTTGTAAAAACATTTGTATAAATTAAAAAGAAGCCAAATAGAAGAGATGGCTAGCCAGTAGAGGTAAGAAATCAAAAATCAAGTAAAGTTACATCAGTTACAATGTATTATACGAGGATGCCAGAGTGTTTTACCCAAACACTCCGTATTACAACATCTGATATATAAGAAATTTAGAGTCTGGAATCTGTGGATAAACTTGAATTTCCATCGTTAATGACGGCACAGCGTTCTCTCTCGTTGCTGTCAAGAAATGTTGGGCTCTGTTGCGACAAGAATAAGGAAAAAAAATTCACCATTTATCACAGTATTTGGAAATGTATGGAACTATATGATTATGACAAGCTTTCAGCTTGTAAATGTTAAATAGGGTTTTTGGCAGCTTCTTTATTGAACAAGTGTTTGTAGTCCAAAGTCAGAAAAGCATTTGAATTTGCATTCACTTGGCTTATCCATACTGACCTATACTGCCTCTACTGCCCATAGCATGTCACTCTTCCTATTGTAGGAATAGAATCATGGGGTGGTGGTGGTGGTGGTGGTCGGTGGTGAGTGTATGGTGAGATTGAGTGATGATGATGATGATGATGATGAGGAGTGAGAATGCATGGATGATGAAAGTTAATTAAGGGGCTCTTAATCTATAAGATTAAAGGGTTCAATCGCAAAAACTTCCCATGTGACTTGAAGAGTATGGTGACTTATTAGAATTATGTCTTAAGTGAGCTAATTTTCAAACACTCTACTAATCTCCAGTAAATATGATGCCTATTGCAATGACACAAGTATTAGAGTCCATCGGTAGGTTCATTCCAATACGACAGGAATAAATTAATTACCAAAGGACATATTACCTTAATTCGCAAATGTCTTTTCGCAGAGCCTAATTGAAGGTCATCTCCTTAGCGAGGTGGCCAGCTTCCCAAATCTGTGTCGCTTCCTACGGATTATTGTCTCTTCTACACAATTTTTGAGTTCAAGTTGAGGAGAAAGGTAGCTTCAGGGTCAAGAACTTGTTCTATTGATCAATTTTCAGGCCCTCCCTGATATTACTGGATCCTCGGACTGGAGATGTGAGTGAACTGTTCAAAAGGTCCATGGTCGGTTCTGGTTAATTCTGAAGTAGCCGAGATTGGGTCTACAGCTTCTATTTGCTGTCATGTAGGCTCTCTTGACAAGTGTTTTCTGTAGCCCTCAAAAAGTTTTGGCAGTGTTTATTTTCACCCAGGTGTTTTTTTTGTGGTGTTTGAGTGCTAAGTAGATCAGGAGAGCATCAGCTGTTCTGGTTTCTCTTTTGTTCATTGCGTCTTGTGGAGTGATAGTGTTGTCACAGCATTTCCAATGGTAGTTGTTGTCGTTTTCATAATGAAAAAAAACATCAGTGTTGGTGCTAGAGCTGAGGTTGTGTGTGAAGGAAAGAAGTCCACAGTCTAGGGTTAAACTAGTTTACGTGAGTCTGCACACATTCTCAGTTTCCTCATGCGTTTAAGTATAGATCTGTGACAAAGTTGAACACAGAAGAGACTTAAGCACAGGTGAATCCACTGCTCCGCCTCTTTCTCCGGCTGATCATATTTTGTCATCAAAGGGAGCAGGTCTTTGTTCATGCCGTAGTTCAGGCACCCCACCAGTCTTTGGGAGTGTTGTGTGGGTGTGACCTCGGTTCGGGTTCCCGTAGAGATGGCCACTTTTAGTGGGGATAGGGTTCCACTACAGGAACGCTGCCATCTTGTCATCCATTTTAGGCTGATAAGTTCGGTATTTCTTCCTGACCTCAGGAGGCGCTTTGCAGCTGTTGACACTGTATTGCTCGAACCAGACCCAATGTGGTAGTCCTACAGGTGTTGGGCATATTGGCTTGTAAGAGGTCGTTAGCTTCACAGGCCTCTCTGTAGACTTTTTCTTCTCGGATAAGTTTAGTTTGCAAATATGCCCGCTATAGTTACTGTGCATGCCATTTCTCTCTCATCGGGGTATACAAGATGTGCAGTTGCTAGGTAAAAAACGTCTATATTTTGCTTTACACCATTTACTTGCTAGGTGTAATCTATCATTAGTATGCTGAATGTGAGTTGCTAGGTTAAAACCTTCTGTTGCTTTACACCTTACTTGCTAGGTGCCAATTCCTCCGTTCGAGCAACAGAATTTGGGTGTTTTCGGCTTGCGTTCAGTAATTTTCAGTCTCACATCCCTTGGGTATTATGGGCATTCACACTTCACACTTGGTGTCTTGTTTTACTCCCAGATATATAGGCGATTGTTGTATTGCAGAAAAAAAAAAAAACATTCTTTCGAGTTGGAATATTTCTTTCACTCCGGCCCCAGGGTTTGACTCAACACTCGGATTTGGAATACCTTTTTACACAGTTCAGCACCCTTTTTCCCCTCTGGGCAATTTTACAATCAGCATTTGTTTGCTATAAAAATTACCCTGCTTAAGCACAGTCTACATCAATTTTTAAGCTTTTTCTGCATTATTACTCATTCACAGCTGGTAGTCTATGTGGTGTGGCAGCCTTTATTTTGCAATAATTCGAAATGAACCGCTCGGTGGGTCACCATCTGTATTACTTGCTCAGGACGAAGACTTTTGTGAAAACAACAAACACCTCTATGACGCTTTTTGTCAGTGGCTTGGATATAAATTCCTGGATACCGTGGACTATGGGTTTTGGACCTGGAAGGCCAACAAAACCCCTATTTCGATGACCATGTTTACCACTCTTGTGATAGGCCAAATAAGGTTTAGCTGCTTCAGCAGTATCTATCCCTCTTGGGATTTGGGTGATCGAGTCCATCTGGGGTCAGTGCAGTGGTTGGTATCCACTTTAACTCTGGTCTCTGCTGACATGTTATGAATTTTTTTTTAGTTGTCAGGAGTCGGTTTGTGTTATTGGCAAAAACTAAAACTACTACTGGAGGGAGCCGTAAATGACGGAGTCATAGGAGACAGGGAATATGAATTTTTGTATAATTTACATCCAAGAATCCCTATCTTCTATATGATACCGAAGATTCACAAAGACCTCATGAGACCCCCCGGTCGCCCTATAATATCGGGCATAGGATCAATTACTTCAGCATTGTCTGAATATATTGATCATCACCTACAAAAATATGTAGTTGAACTGCGCTCACATCTACGAGATACCACACACATCTTGCAAATCCTGAGTGATCTACAATGGCAATCGGACTATATTCTAGTCACTGCAGACGTAACTTCGCTGTACACTATAATTTCACATAACAAAGGATGCGAAGCAACTAGAACAACATTAGAGAACGATAAATCAATGCCCAGTACTCTAGTCAGATTCTTGATGGAATCAATTGAATACATTCTAAGACATAACTATTTTTCATTCAAAGAACAATTCTATCTTCAGACATGTGGCGCCGCCATAGGACTAGATTCGCCCCCAGTTCTCTATTGGATGTGTTATTTCAATCTGTAATTTTGTAGAAAAAAATTTGTTGCATATTATCATAATTAGTTGTGAAAGACCTAATTACACATAACGCATGTTTGTTCCATCCAAACGTCAGATGTTTATTGCCTTAATAGCAATTTCACCATAGTGGTAAATATTTACCATATATGTCTAATAGTCCCTTTTAATGGGAAATTATTGCAGAGGGTATAATTAATTATGTTAGTCAGTTTGGATGAAAACATACCATGCGTTAGTGTAAACATATAATATACTGTATTCATTGATCCATTAACAACAGATATGCAACAAATCCTGTCTATATGCATACCCTCTTCTGTAAAGACATCCTATATATGCATTTATTCAACTATGTGTAAACATGTTAAGCAAACACCTATAAGTGCAAAAACCTTGTATTACCATCTATTACTGCATTATTGCTTTATTTCTGTCCTACAAGGCCAAGTAATACAGGACACTCATTAAGACTTTATTTGGACTTGATTTGGGCGTTCCCATCAATTTACCATTACAATTGAATCACCAAGGGTTTAAAAGGAAGCATAATCCCATGTATCAGACATCCCTGACGAAGAAACCCAGTATTGAGGAGTTTCGAAACGCGTAGGAGGATTCTTGGTCTTCCAGGGACACCGTAGCTGTGCAAACCAGACGGTGACGTCAGCGGGAGAAGACGGTGAAACTACTCTGTCGGCAGCAAACCACGAGGACCGTAACACTTCCCCCCGCATTGAAAGGACGTCCTGCACCCCATGGCAAGCGGTTACCCCTGTAAAAAGACCCCGAACCACTGTACATGTCCTACTCATGGATGGTGAGTAGGATTTCAATTTTACTCAACGGCGGAGCAAAGTAGCTTCTTAAAGCACAAGCGCTTGGAAGCACAATTCTTAAACTAGCAGGAGAACGATTTCCTTATTCTAGTAGGAGAAAAGTCAACTGTTTATTAATTATATACATGTTTTATGTCAATTGAGGTTACAATTGTTTTAACCAATAAATGCTCTGTATATCTTGCCCCATATGGTCATTTATGCCCCAAGGTAATACACTATTGCGGTGTTTTTTGTTTGCTTCTTGTCACCCTCTCTGAGGTATTCCCTGTTTGAAAAAACATCACAGAAGATTCCATTCCAGTCCATATCCTAAGCGCCATAGGAGGCTACTCCACACGAATCTTCTCATCCGGTTGGAAGATACCGGATTTACCTCCCAGGCAGCTCAAGGACTACCTTCACTAACTGTATCACAGGTTTTGTTCTAATATATGTACTGTTTATAACACTGTATTATTCTGTATACACTAGCGCTTATATTGCACTTATTATTTTCCCCAGTAATATAATGTGGTTTAATGAAAATTGAATAAAAAATTGAATAAAAAATGCTTGGATAAAAAAATGCTTGGATGAAAAATCTTTTAAAATACTTTATTAAAAGACTGAATTGGGGCTTGGATGCAGATGTCTAAGTAAAAATACTTCAGTGGAAAAAAGGTTTCTGTGGTTGGTGGTGGTGTGTGGGATGGGACATAGAAATTTAAAAAATATAATAATATATATAGGGACTGCAGGGGCCGGTGGTTGGCGCGCTTGTGTGCAGCCTGCTGCCAAACAGGGAAAGTGATGCTGCTTATGCAGTAACAAACAGAAAAAAACCCAGAAAAAAACAGCCTGCTGTCTGGCAAAAGTGGTGATGCTAGTTTGGCATTGATTTAAAGTGTTTGCCAGAAGCAGTGGTTCCCTCCTCCTTCTGCTGGAGGTTGTGAGCGGTGCTGCTAAGTGAAGTAAAACGGAGTTTTCTGGTGTAGGGGTGACTTCCTACTCCTCCTTCTGGAGGTGGTATGTAAGTGGCTTCTCTCCCGGGTGCCCGTTTAAAAGAAAAACGGCCGAAACCGGTGAGTGGGTAAAGTTAAGTTTATTGTGTCATATACAACATAAAGAATAAAACACTTACAGTACAGCTTTGGCAATAGCCCAGCTGCAGCCTGATCGTCCGATGGCGCTCCTCCGACCGCTCCTCCTCAGAAAGCTGTACTGTAAGTGTTTTATTCTTTATGTTGTACGTAGTGTGACAGTAAGCTGGAATGGAGGATGTGTGTACTTTCCAGCACTAAACCAGTTAACCTACAGCTGGAGAACTGCATACACCTGCAGCCTAATTAAGCAGGATGCCTGGGAGACTGCAGGTTTAAAAAGCAGGAAGTTGCTCACACAAGGTGAGCTTGTTTTTCCCCAGGAGGGTGGAGAGACTTCTCCCGGCTAGGAAGCCCTAGCTGTTGCTCTGGTCCCCCAGTCCTGCGAGGAGCTTTGCTGCTGGGACCTGCTGGGATCCCAACCCAGGATAAAGATAAAGATTGCTGCGAGCTGGACACAGCCTGCTCCCCGGAACCGGCGTTCCTGTTTGCTATTGGAGCTACAATACAGATAAGACTTTATTGTTATACTTTATTGTTATACTTTGTGGAGCACATGTTTTGGGCATAACCAGATTAGCTGGCTGCCCTGTTAGTAAGGGCTCAAGAAGTTGAGTTAGTTTCCCTAACGGGAATAGGTTTTATTTTCTATAATTTGGTTTCTTAAAGGGACAGTGCACCCGTACTTTATTTGGTTGTGGCTAATAAACCACTACAGTTTAAAGTTTCCCATCGTGTCTAGCGTCTTACTGACCCCTTCCGCGAGGCCATCCTGCCACAGTAGGTATTGAGATTCTGGAAAATAAGTGCAGTTAGGAAAAATGCTAATGACTTTATTAACATGTATAGCCCCCTACCCTGCCTCCGGTGCGGGGGAACTGTTGTTTAGTTGGCCGGAGCTCCGTGCGATCGGGAGGTGGGGGCAGCCATTTTGAGTAATCGCACATGCGCAGTGCGGCGAGGTGCGCATGCGCAGTGTGAAGAGTGTGGCGGCCATCTTAGGATGGCACTGCAGACGCGGGACTAAAGGTCCCAGAATCCTTAGAAGGAGGGACTGCCCACGTGGGGCCGTCTCAGCCAATGGGATTCACGCAGGCAGGAGGAAGAGGATATCCACCGTGCGCAGAAAGCCCGCAAGTCAGTGCTGGAGGCGGCAATACAGTAGGAGGTAGGCCCCAGCTACACCTTGAGTCAACCTAAGTAAGTGTTGTAGGGAAGGCTCCAGATAGGGACGCTCCCCTTATACTAGAACTGTATTACTGCGCTGGTGACCGGACGGCTGCACGGCGTCTTGCGGCCTGGGACCAGGTCACAGGAGCCAGAAACTTTGTGTGAGACCCTCCGGCTAGAGCTCATACCACGAGGTGGATCAGGACCCTTAGGAGAGAGGGGATTTGTGTTGGAGGCCCCGCTACGTGGGACCCACTCCAACCCATCGCGCCAAGCAGCACCTGGGTACTGGAGTACCAGGGCAGGTACCCAACGTGCACCTATATCCACAGGAGGTAGCGCTATCTCACATTTGGGTGGGACTTGCTGGGTCAGGACAAAAGGGGTATTGGTGCCACAGCACCCTCAGTACTTTGGGGGATCCATCAAGTGTTAGGTAATTGGGATTATACTGTGGGTACAGTTAGTATCTGTTATATGTGTTAGTAGTGTGTACAGTAAACCTTAGTTATATACATTGTGTGGTGTATTACACATTACTGTTTATTGGTTCCTGTGAGGGGTTAGCCTGCCCACGCTGGGATCCCTCATAGGTGGAAGTGCTGCACGCAAGGGAAAAGAGCTCACCCCAGGCTCCCAGAGGCGGAGGCTTAGGCCTCCTGTGAGCAACAGGTACAGCTGCACGCGTAGTGGTCTGCGTATTTCCCTTAGGCATAGGGAAAGGGGGCTACACATGTTTTCTACAGGTCCTAAAAACTGGCTTAACCCCATTGTCACATCATAGAGATGTTAAAATGCATGAACAGATGTAAAGATTCTAGATAATGAAACGCCATACTAGAATTAAGGGTAATGATATGCTTATTAGCACACCGTGTCACTTTCTGCATCGAATCAATTTGGAACATGGAAGTTATCCCTTGTGCTTTTGCCCTATGAATTTTACCAGCCGGCACAGCAAACCTGCAGTTGTAACTTCTATATTCAATTGACTTGAATGGAAGTTTTCGGCAGAACGCACCCTTCGGAGTCTATGGAAAAAGACTCCAAGAGGCCTATTCTTTAGAGTCTGATACAACTGTTGGGCTAGTTTTTGACCAGAAATCTCCACTGAAGGAATTAGACTATATAGAATTAACCCCTAAGACCTAAGTGGTAAGTTCTGACTCAAATGGTGTTTACTCCATTTGGTCATTACCCAGAATCCTTTGATGCAGTGGGAGCACTCTATGCTGTGCGATTCTGTGGTAAAGCAGGTTTGTGACCTGTCTGAGACTTAAAAATACTCACAGGTGTTTTTTAATCTTACAGCAGAGTGTGCATACAATGGACACTGTTTTGTTCAAAATAATATACATCTTAACTGGTAGTACAAAGCTTGATTTTTTTTTCCTCTGTAAACTCACCAAGTAGGAGGCAGTATAAAAATTATGACAAAGAAGTATTACAGCCATGTAAGTTTCTTGCTGATAAAGCAGAAAATGCCATAATGTCCAATAAATGTATAACCTCTCTTCATTTAATGTAACCACGTATTTGTCATCATAACTCCATGTGCCCAGGACATACTTGAAAATAAGAGGTAACGCTCAATGTATTATTTCCTTGTAAAACATTTGTATAAATTAAATAAGCCAATAGAAAGAGAGTGGCTAGCAAGTAGAGTGTAGAAATCAAAATAAGTAAAGTACATCAGTTACAAATGTATTATACGAGGCTGCAGAGTTTTCTACCAACACTCCGTATTCCAACCATCTGATTATATTAAGAAATTTAGAGTCTGGAATTCTGTGATAAACTAATTTCCATGTTAGATGACGGCACAGCGTTCCTCTCGTGCTGTCAAGAAATGTTGGGCTTGTTAGCGACAAGAATAAGGAAAAAAATTCACCATTTATACACAGTATTTGAAATGTATGACTATATGATTATGACAAGCTTCAGCTTGTAAATGTTTAAATATGGGTTTTTGGCAGCTTCTTTTATTGGAACAGTGTAGTCCAAAGATTCAGAAAATCATTTGAATTTGCATTCACTTGGCTTCTCCATTACCTGACCTATACTGCCCTCTAATGCCATAGCATGTCACTCTCCTATTGTAGGAATATGGTGGTGGTGGTGGTGGTGGTGGTGGTGGTGATGGTGATGATGATGATGATGATGATGATGATGATGATGATGATGATGATGATGAAAGTTAATTAAGGGGCTTAATCTATACGATTAAAAGTGGTCAATCGCAAAAACTCCCATTGACTTGAAGTAGGTGAATTATAGAATATGTCCTTAAGTGAGCTAATTTTCAAACACTCTACTAATCTCCAGTAAATATTAATGCCTATGCAATGACCAAGATTAGAGTCACATCGGTAGGTTTCATTCCAATACGACAGAATAAATTAATTACAATACATACCTTAATTCGCAAATGTATTTTCTCAGAGCCTAATTTAGGTCATCTCCTTAGCGAGGCCAGCTTCCACCTTGTGTCGCTCTACCGGATTATTGTTCTCTTCTACACAATTTTTTGAGTTCAAGTTGAGCGAAGGTAGCTTTCAGGTTGTTCAAGAACTTGTTCTTATTGATCAATTTCAGGCCCTCCCTGATATTCTGGATCCTCGACTGGAGATGTTGATTGAACTGTTCAAAAAGGTCCATGGTCGGTTCTGGTTAATTCCTGAAGTAGCCGAGATTGGTCTACAGCTTCTATTTTTGCTGTCATGTAGGCTCTCTTGGCAAGTGTTATCTTGTAGCCCTCAAATGTTTTGGCAGTGTTTATTTTCACCAGGTGTTTTTTTTGTGTGTGTTTGAGTGCTAGTAGATCAGGAGAGAATCAGCTGTTCTGGTTTCTCTTGTTGTTCATTGGTCTTAGTGGAGTGATAGTGTCTACAGCATTCCAATGGTAGTTGTTGTCGTTTTCATAATGTAAAAAAACATCAGTGTTGGTTGCTAGAGCTGAGGTTGTGTGTGAAAGGAAGAAGTCCACAGCTCTAGGGTTCACTAGTTTACGTGGTCTGCACATTCTCAGTTTTCCTCATTGGTTTAATTGATGTACAAAGTTGACACAGAGAGACTTTAAGCACAGGTGATCCACTGCTCCCGCTCTTTCTCCTGCTGATCATATTTGTCATCAAAGGGAGCAGTCTTTTCTGTTCATGCCGAGTTCAGGCACCCCCACCATTCTTGGGGTGTTTTGTGGGTGTGACTCGGTTCGGGTTCCCCGTAAGAGATGGGCCACTCTTCCGTGGGGTAGGGTTCACTACAGGAACGCTGCATCTTGTCCTCCATTTTTAGGCTATCAGGTGTAATTTTCTTCCTGACCTCAGGAGGCGCTATTGCAGCTGTTGCCACTGTATTTGCTAGAACCCCCAATTGTGGTAGTCCTACAGGTGGGCATATTTTGCTTGTAGAGGTCGTAGCTCTCACAGGCATCTCTGTAGAATTTTTCTTTCTTGGATAAGTTTTACAATATCAGCAGTACTGTGCATGCATTTTCTCTCATCGGGTATACAAGATGTGCAGTTGCTAGGTAAAAACGTCTATTATTTGCTTTACACCATTTACTTGCTAGGTGTAATCTCTCATTAGGTATGCTGAATGTGTAGTTGCTAGGTAAAAACTTCTGTTTGCTTTACACCATTTACTTGCTAGGTGCAATTCCTCCGCTTCAGCAACAGAATTTGGTTTTCTGCTTGAGTTCAGTAATTTTCAGTCTCATCCTTGGGTATTATGGCATTCACACTTCACACTTTGGGTGTCTTGTTTTACTCCCAAGATATATAGGCAGACTTTTTTTTACTTGCAGAAAAAAAAAACATTCTTTGCAGTGGAATATTTCTTTCACTCCCGGCAGGGTGACTCAACACTCGGCTTTGGAATACCTTTTACACAGTTCAGCAATCCCTTTTTCCCCTCTAGGGCAATTTTACACTCAGCATTTGTTTGCTAAAAATTCCCCTGCTTCAGCACAGTCTTACATCAATTTTTCACACTTTTCTGCATATACTCCATTCACAGCTGGTAGTCCTATGTGGTGTGGCAACCTTTATTTGCAAAATCAGTACCGCTCGTGGGTCACCATCTGTATTTACTGCTTCGGCGAAACTTTTGAAAACAACAAACACCTATCCCTTTTTAAGGGCTGACTCACTTCTTGAACCCTGACTATGGCTGGAAGGCAAAACCCCTATTTCGATGACCATATTACACTTTGTGATAGGCAAATAAGGTTTAGCTGCTTCAGCAGTCTCTCTCCTCTTGGGATTGGGGGATAGAGTCCATCTGTGGGTTCAGTGCAGTGGTGTGTATCACTTTAACTCTGGTCTCTGCTGCCTGAGAATTTTTTTTTTTAAGTTGCTCAGACTGTTTGTAGGCAAAAAGCATTAAAAAAAATTCACAGAAAAAATCTCCGATCCTTTCTAACTTCAAAGACGACCTCTCGTCCCACTTCGGACACCATATGTAGACGGACGTTCACAGAGGTACACAATTGGAGACTTTATAAGGTGAAATTATAACAAGGCTTTATTGTGCCTTTTCCTTAACATCAGGAAACCATCCAAACAAGGGGGAAACAAAGCTTCTATTCACTTGGGAGTGGTTCTAGTGAAATACTATGCAATTCACAACTCCCTTAGTTAAGCATGTCTCCCAGCCCCAAACACATAGCATGAATGAACAGATATAAAAAGTCTTGTAATAAAAGTCTTATCTGTTCCTTGTAGTTTGGAGGGAAAATCTTCTCTGTCCCTGGTTGCTACATTTTCTTCAGGGTTTGTCAGCATTCAGGTTTAGAAATTTCCCCTGTGTCTTGGAAGCAGCTCTGCTGTGTCTTCTGTCAGAGCTCAAGACATGGTCAGCTCCAGAGATCTGTGTTCTCTTGGTCAGTCTCTCCTGGGAGACTCAAGAACCTCTGCTCTGTCTCCAAAGTTCAGCTCACACGTGAGCTAAGGAGTCACTTCCTGTCTCAAAGGCAGGCTTTTTCTACCACCTGTAATCAGGCAGGTGGTGTTAGTTAATTTGCTACCAGCAGTTAACCACCACACTGCTGGATTAGAGGCACATTTGTGAACAGGGATAAGTCCCCTGTTACAGCCTCCAATCTAACAGTGTACGCCTCTAAAAGGGATCATGCCTTTGTAGCTTATAAAAATGCCGTTCAGCCCGCAATAAACTTGAGCTGCTTGGAGAGAACTTTTTTCCTGCGTCTTTCTTGACCGCTTCCAGACGTCTGCAGTTCGTGTTAGCAGGAACAAATCAATAGCAGTGCCGGTGAAAAAGCTACCCGGGTTGAGTACAAGGGAATACCATTCAGGGGGAGATAAGGGTCCCCGCCCGCAGAGATACTGGAACCTTTCAATTGCTAGATATTTTTTCTTCTCATAAGTATAGGTCATTTAGTTAACTCCTTTGGCCAAAACATTTCAAGCCGGCAGCCATGTCACGGTGTGACCGCTCTGCAGGTCCTACACTACCTATGATATACCGTGTCCTTTGTATTTCTTCCACTGCATTGAAAAATGAGGAAACAAAACAATAATATAGCCAATAGTATGGGATGCTGTGCCTAAGGCGTTAACAATTAGGTGCACTATATGTGCTATGTGTGAGCAGTTAAATCTGGTTTAAAAAAAAAGAAAGTGCTCTAATAAATGTAGCGCACTTTCCCCACCCCCTGAGAGATGTGTGGTTACGGTGTGTATATGGTGCAATAGTTAACAGAGAAAATTGAGCCAAATAACACTACTTTAACAAAATACAAACAAATAAAATATATACTATCCTTAGAAAGTGCAGCTCCTGAAACAGGACTCAATCCCAATCCAAACTGCAAACGATGAAGAACATCAGGTGCGCAAATTTCATCAGGACATGGAAGAAAATAAAGACGCCCAAAAGTGCAATATAGTCTGGTTCAACAAATAGAGTATTGATGAAGACTTTATATATTTTACACTCACATATTAGACGTGATGATCAGGCAGTGTGGTTGTTATAAGTTACCAACTTTTCTCCAAACAGGTACTCCGTGTTTACACAGGTATTATCCCATGGGAAGGGAGGGAAAATCCACATATAAAAAGAAAAAGCAAAAATAGTATAATATTGCTTTTATTTTAAAAAACATAAAGTAATGCACTTACATAAGTGACTCTGTGGTGAGCATTTAGACTTCCCTGGGTCAATTTGGACGAACAGTACTTTACACAGCAACTGCGTCTGCTTCACGGCCGATACAGCATCCACTGGGCTAGATGATGCAGTCCTCCATTTGCAATGTCCCCAACAAAGTGTCCTTCAGCAGTGCAAGACTCCACCCTTAGCAGTGAAGCGGCCAGTGACGAGGTGAGTTGCGGTCAAGTGCCGGCAGTCAATGGTGCAGTACCTGTGGTGCACAGGAGATCTGAGTCTCCGCTACTAGGAACCTGGGGTATACCTGAGTCGATGTTTGGTCGGTAGCGCCTCCACCTGTACAGGATTCTATGGATGTAGAATAACCCCGCTACAGGACCCGCATACAATCAAACATACACTAATGAAAGACTAGCTGAGAGACCGGCGTTGCCCGGGATGTTTGTGGGGTGGCATTTAGGTGGGGAGTGGTCCACGCGTCACAGGACGGTGTGCGGTGGTACTGCTGATGTGGGGGTGCTAATGGTGATTGTATAGGGGTGCTGATGATTTGGGAGGGTTTGGTGCTGATGTGGGTGTGCCGATGGGGGGGACAGGGGTGGCGAAGGTGCTGATGTGTGGGCGCTGAAGGTGCTGATGTGTGGGCGCTGAAGGTGCTGATGTGGGGGTGCTGAAGTTGCTGATGATGCTGTTGGGGGCTGGGGATGCCGGTGTGCTGGGGGGCAGGGGATACCGAGGGGCAGGGCATACTGGTGTGCTGATACGGTGGTGCTGGGGATTGCGGGGAACTGGGGATACCAGGGTGCTGATGTGGGGGTGCTGTTGGTGCTGATGTGGGGGTGCTGGGGATAGCGGGGATCTAGGGATACAGTGGTAGTTACATCTCCAGGATGCGGTCTCCCTTGCGGATCCCAGCCCGGTCGGCAGCTCCACCGGGCAGCACGGCGATCACATGCTGCAGCGGTGCGTACAGCTCCCCATTAATGCTCCGCAGCTGGCCGCCCACGCTCACCTGGCCCCGCTCGTTAAACTCGTACCCGGACTTAACGATGCGGACTACCCGCGGGCCCTGCCCCCGGGCCGAACCCCTGGCCCCCACCGCCCCCGTTCGGCTGACTGGAGTGAATCCCTTCCCCGTCCTCATCCGCCATCTTTACCACAGGAGGAGCAGCCAGGCGGGACGGGTCACGGGACCGGCGCATCACCCGTCGCAGGGGAAGCTGGGGGATGTAGTCCGGCGGCAGCTGTCAGTCAGTGTGTGCGGTTCCAGGGGGAGGCAGCCAATCAGAGACAGGTAATCAAAGGCAGGTAAACGGACACAATCAGAGGCAGCCAATCAGAGACACGCAATCAGCCAGCCAGAGACACACAATCAGGGCACCTACACACCCCAATCTCACTTAGGGTGGGGGTAAGAGGGCTACACATGGTTACAAATACAGTAAACATAAGTGAGCAGAGTATACATTATATACAGGACATTATAGTGGCTAATCGAACAAAAGGGGATAAGTACCACAAAGCATAAACACAACTGGTCTGTAAGTTGGGGCAGCTTGTGGCTGAGTTCAGGGTGCTTACTACACGATGTGTGCGTGCTTATGTGCGCGCGCACGATCGGAACAATTACATGGTTTTCAATGAACCATGTCAGGTTGCAATTTCTTGTGGCGGCAAAGTACAGCGTTGTCACTGCTACATTTTGCCGCTACATCCGAAATGTCTTTTTTGGGGGCGGCAGTCACGTCTCGTGAGCTGGTTCAGCGAACCAGCTCCGTGGCACCTTGGCCACGACCCCCGCCACGCCCCCAAACGCCGCAACCCGACTCCTGCAGCCTGAACACAGATCGCTGGACTGCAGGAGCGTGTGGTGGAGGCGCGCACGGGAGCACGTAGCTGCAGCATGCACCCTGAACTCGGCCAGAGGTGCAGTCCCGCTATTGATACATTTTAGCTGACCTATTTGTATTTTGGGAAAACGGAATGTTTTTTTGGGGGGGGGGGGGGGGGGGGTGGTCACTATAATTGTCCCTACCATCTCTCATTATTTGAAACCAAAAATAATGTGTTACTAACAATAACATCACGATCGTGACAACTTCAATGTTGAGGTGGGTGCCAGTGGAAGGGGCGTTTCCCCAGTGTTATCACAAGACATTGGCTGAAGATGATATAGACCCTCATTAGTTTGGCACAGAAAAGAGTTCCCACATGCATAGTTTAATACATGAATGTGATCATCTGTAGAACCCTGCAAAATATATACAGTATTTGTAACAGGCATAATGCATTACAGTAGCATAAAGAAGTGAGGTTTGAAGTGTCAAAAATATTAGCATACCAACAAGTAAACCTTGGCAGCATATCCTTCTTACATCTAACACATGCACAGTTCACAGAGATGTCTTTGTTTAAAGCTGGCCTGGTAAGGGAAAAGAGAATGAGAAAGGAGGGAAAGTTGGTAAGCGATTTACTGATAGGGAGAGCATAGGAAGAAAGACATTTATTTAGGGAGAAAAAGAACATGTGGAGGAAAAAATAGTGGGTGAGGGAAGGAGAGAATGTGTAAGTAAGACGGGGGGGGGGGGGGGGGGGGAATAAAGTGTGTAAGAAGAGAGGGGTAGAAGAGGGATGGGAGGGGGAAAGAGTAAGACCAGAACTCTTCAACATTTGGCACATATAAATAGGTACCTTCAGTGTGGCTTAAGGAGGCACAAAAACACGTACTGTATGCAAACTTCATATTACAAATAAAATGTGTATGCATGGATTTGTAAGCATATACTGTACTTATATACACATAATAAAAGTGGCATTATATCCCCAATCCGCAAACAAGTGATCAATCCCCCAGATGCTTTGAGCTGAAACTTGAGAGAGAACAAGAACAAGGGGAGGGGGGAAAAGAGCAAGAGTTGATATGGGTATAAGTAAAATCGGACTGAGGCACAGCGGAAAGTAGAGGGAGTGCTGCAGATCTGGAGAGGGAGGGAGGGTGTGCGTGACCTGTGACCCGCAGTAATCTGCTGCTGCTGCTGCTGCTGCTGCAGGAATGACAGGCATTCAGCTGAGCAGGAGCAGACCAGCCCTGGCTGTATCAGGCTGCGGGTGCGGACTGGCTGCAGGGTACAGCGCCGCTCAGCCCCGCCGTGGGGAGGGGGAATGAAGCCCTGGGGATTATTCCTGCTGGGAAGGCACAGCCAGAGGACCCAGGGAGCCGCGTGATTTCTGGGAATAAAAAGGGCCCTTCTTGGAAGTTAAGCAATGGGCCAGACCTCAGTATCAACTCTGTCTGAGCAAGCAAAAAGTGGTGAGTACAGAGCATGCATGCTATCATGCATGCTGCTCAGTGTGTAACGGCTATCATGCATGCTGCTCAGTGTGTAACGGCTATCATGCAGGCTGCTCAGTGTTTATACGGCTATTAGTACATAGCTTGCGTGCTGCTAGGTGTATATACCGTTATTAGTACTTAGGTAACATGCCACCCTGTGTGTATATACAGTTAGTACTACAGAACCGGCATGCTGCCCAGTATGTATATACTGTACAGCTATACCGTTAACATGCTGCCCTGTGTATATAGCGGAGTACTGAGATAGGAAGCTGTCCTGTGCATGTCCAGCTATTAGTACAGAGCCTGCATGCTGCCCGGTGCATACTGTATCTTGTATAACCCAACTGTGGGTGCAGAGGTGATGTGTGTGTTCAGCCTGCAGCTCCCATAACTGAATTCATGCACAGATCTGCATTGGAAATACCTTTGTGTGTGCACATACAATGTCCCATTACTTTATATTTATTCTGCAACGTGTGAAGAATAATTGTAAACTGCATGGTGATTGAAATGCAGCATATAAATACAAGTTGTTATTGTTGTAAGTATGCATGCATTTACAGTACGATCATACAAAGTTCCTAGTTAAAGGGGGAGGATCCCTCCATTTCTACACATCTGTCTGGCAATGTTTAGTTTCAGGTTTTTTTTTTTTTTTTTCTTGAAAGTCAGACTGTGCTTACAGTTTTTGCTTTTATTGTTACATACTGCAACCGTTTTATATTTGAAAAAATAAGCGTAAACAGATTGTATTTAAATGAATAGACAACATCTGCCTATTTGTATGCCCAATGAACATGAGCTCTGGAGTATTTTGTGCCTTGTAAATATGGTTTCTTCTTCTGGTTTACATAGAACTGACTATTGTATGGACTAGTCACTAGTGTATGGACTATATGGAACAATGCTTTGATAACATGGCTAAACACCAAAATAATCGGCGTATGTCATTCATTGTTAGGGGAGTGAATGTCCCTGTAGAATTACAAATGTATATTTGCTTGTGTTGTTGCAGAGAATACTTTGAATCCCCAATTGTTCTAAGAATAAACACAGATACCTATGATTTAGACAGTCAGCAGTCAAATACAGGCAGTCCTCGTTTTACAACGCTTCGCTTTACAACGAATGGCTTATCCAACGCTATGCAATGCATACCTATATTCATTTTTACAACGCCAAAATGGCTTATCCAACGCTCTTACGACGCTTTGCAATGTTGTATATGTGTGTATATATATACACATTCACATAAACAACGTTGCAAAGCGTCGTAAGGGCGTATATATATAATATTATACTATATAATATATTATACTATATAATATATTATTTATTATGTTATATTATATATATAATACAGTATAGACACTATATAATTTATGTGTGTGCTGCATATCTTATTGCCTGCAGAAAATATTTGGTGTATTTTAGTGTTAAAAATGCCTTCAGGAACGGAACCTTTCATTTAAACAGTGTTCCTATGGGAAAACGTTTCGCTTTACAACGTTTCTCTTTACAACGCCATTTTGAGTAACGCATTGTGTCGGATAACCGAGGACTGCCTGTATTTGTCTTAATATGTGTAGTGTTTTATAATGGTTTAACAGTAATAAGTGTTGAAATAAATGATGACACTGAAGACCTAGATGGGAACGTAATTAATCTCTTTTATTGCGAGACAGGACCTTGTGTTGGGATTTGCCATGCTCAAAATGCTATGGGATAGGACCATTTCCACTAAGAAGTAATTTATATAAATTTATAGGACCTGAAGGAGAGATGGACACTTACACTATATTTCTGATCTTCTAGATCAGTAGCTTTTCATGATATATATATATATATATATATACATACATACATACATTGATTGTCTAAAAATTACAGAGGTTATGTAACATGTAAATAAAATAATATGGTCAAGCCCCTTTTTTGCTTTCTTTATCTTTCACTTAAAACTGAACACATTTATTACACCAAGAGACATGAGTTAGGACTATAGTGATACTCCACACAAAAGGAACTACAAACAGCTAACTTCTCTCTCTAAGAAACCTTCAGGGAACATTACAATACAATCATTAGCTAGACTGGTGAGCATTACAATATGTTTTGCACTTCAACAAGTCCTCTACAAATGATCCTAATAGGAGGTATTGCTAATCGGGGATGATTTTCACCTTGCTATCTTATAAAGTTAACACCACCATTTTTGATAATTATTCTGAAAGCAGTGGACTGTACTATCAGTATAAACTTAACAGTTTTCCTTCAAAATGAAGGGCCATAATATACCCTTTTACAACCAGTTTTGAGAACAGAGTAAATAAAGCAGCTGTGCCGTTTACCTTGGGAGTTGGATATCATATTGATTGTTTTTTCTAGTCATTTATGGTTGTAAAATGCTCTAAGCTCCTACAGAGAAAAAGGAATGTTGAAAACAACAAAGCTATTATTAGCAAATATAACAACAATGATTAGGTAATTCGGCCAGAACATCCTTTCTAAATTGGGGGCAAAATATTTGTTCACTGTAAACCAGCGATTTTCCTAAGCAGTTGGTGAAACTGGTCCCTTCTAAAATAGCTTTTGAAAACAAAGTGACCGCAATAACCTGCTGAAGGGAAGAAATTTTTGGAACGATAAAACCATTAGTTTTATATTCCATGTTTATATCTGTTAAGCCAGACAGAACATGTCTACTTGGCATACTGGTTCCTTTTTGAACAAGGCCAGAACGTCTTGTGTTCTTCAGTTTCCGGAATCAAGATGGAAACCATGCCCAGGAGACTCCAAGCTTCAGACATTCTCAGGTAATCCTTGCATTCCATCACAAGCCTGGGAGCCATAAACTTTCAACAGGGATTCCAGATTTATCATCCCAATATAGTACTTGTTAGGCTAAGGCCCCAGTGCACGCGTGACGGGGTGCCTGGCAGCGCTCGTTCCCAGCATCAGCGAGACCAGGTGGACTACTGGCAACTCGTGGTGGGGGCGTGGCCATGACGTCACGCGGCTGGTTCATCCGCATTGGCTGAACCGCCGCCGTGACGTGGCCAATGCTCGGCCGCCGCACCAAAAGACAAAATTCTTGTTTTTTGGCAAAGGCGGTCGCGCATTGTGCCAGGACGCGCAGGCAGCTACTGGGGCCGGCCCCATAGAGGGCCATACCTTGAGTGTGCCAAGGACGCGTCGCCACCGGTGACAAAGCCTTAATGTTCCCGGTGTAGGAGACCCTACAAAGGCCCTGAAAGTTTTGAGAGCTTGTCATCTGTGCAGTCGTACTCGGCTTGCTCTGCAAAAAGAGAAGCTCTCTTTCATGTTAAATCCATAGGCTGTATCCGCTGATAATTTTGTTATCCAAACGAGAGAGACCTGGATGCTCCTCAACCATAAACTTCAGGTAGGTGACTAGTGACTCTGCCCGGCCAAGTAGATCTGGAACTGTTACTTGGTCTATACTGGCAGAATGGGCTGGATCAAGTTCCAAAAGTCGGGGTTATTCTTTGGTACAATGAGACTTTAAAATAGTTTTTGACTGATATCTAGTATGACCCTCTCCACAGGCGATAAGCTATTGATGTGGAAAGAGGAAGGCCTACCTATGCTGAGTGTAGGCTTCAGCTGTGGGTAGTTTCTAGAATGTTCCAAAATGAGCCAATTCAGTGGGGTAAGTCTTTTTACCATTCAGAGTTTCCGCGTTACTCCAATCATTGGGTCTCCCCAAGAGGGTTCAGTCTTTTGGACTGCTCCAAATAAACGATTAATACTGGAGCACCATTGTGTAAGATCGGACCGAGACTAAGCTTGTTGGACAAAACTCCCTCTTGCCGGCACATTCACATATCAGGTCAAGTTTTTTTTCAGAGCTAATTAAGGCTGGTGAATGGCCAGACAAGGTAAATGAAAGTTAGGCCTGGTCCCCGCTGGCTACTGCAGCACCCACTGTGGCGGACGCTGCAGGGACAAGAGCTGCCCCACAATGGGGCCGGGCCCGCTGCGAGGGGGGGCCGCCGCGCTGCGCTGACAGAAACTCCTGCTCTCAAGAAAATTGAGATCAGGAGTCGCAACGTAGCGCTAGGCCACGGCCCCCGGCGGTTCAGCCAATGAGGGCGAACCTGCCGGGTGACATTACGGCTGCGCCTCTGTGACGCCCCCTGCAGCTTACTGCAGACCGGGGGACTTGGCTGCACGCGCCGCCAGCCTCGCAGCGCAGGCAGCGGGGCCGTGGCTTTAAGCCGCCATCCTGAAGACAAGCCTCAAGGAAGATGGATGTATTTTTCCTGCACAGTGTTGCAACATACATTGCAGACAACTCTTGTGTCTATACTTTTAGTTATGTCCATTTCCCTTTTTTGTCCCCTTATTTTACAATCGCTTACTTACTTTCCGCCTCTTGAGCCACAGATGGGTATAGGTGACTTCCACAGAAAACATAATTCCTTCCTGTTTATTTTGCCTTTGTGTTTTGTACTTTTCTGACCACTTGCACATTTATACACTGCGCCAACTTTTTTTCTTTGCCATCTCATTTTAATATACCCATTAAAAGTGATGTTAGAATTTCTATATTTGTGCACCTATAACGCAACTCTTTTGGTGGGTTTGTGATCCCTTGAACACACCTCCCTTCTAGTATTGGAATTACTCTTTGTGTAGGTAGTAGCACCCTTACAATATCCTGTCAATCAGGCAACCTGTATATCTTGAGATAACAACAATACGGTTGTGCAGTGCAGCCCCCCTTTTGTGTTTACACTTTATGCCCCTTTCCTTTTTTGCCCCCTTATTTTACCATTACCAGGACATTGCATGTCTCTCTGGCAGTGAAGGGGTTATCAACTTCCTGTCTGCTGCATGTAAGTAAAATACAAACAGGGTGATAAACTTTCCGCTAATCAGACTGTTACCCAGTGGTAGACTTCCTGTCCAATAGAGATTGTGACGCTGCTATGGAACAGATCTTTTTCTGAGAACACTCATGTTCTGCTCGCATAGTTGCAGGACAATGCTTTATCTTTTGATGTCCTTTTTTTTCTAATATAAAGAAGGAAGTGGTCTTTTGGCACTGAACGGCATAGACAGAAAGCGCCTTTGTGTGCTTTTATCGCAGAATATTGAGATGTGTACAAGGACACTTTAAAGTTGTCAAACATGCTAACACCTTCCTGTATTCAAGGGGTCAGTCCTTCCAAAAGCAGAGACGAGCACAGGAAATCAAAGCACTTTTCAAATATATATATATATTAATCTGCAATTAATCTGTAGTCATCAACCTAATGGTAACTTGAATTATTATCAAATATCCCTGAAATGCTGTAGTGTGAATCAGAAAAGAATTGTTGCTGAATGAATTAAAATCCCATTCCTTTTTTTTTTTTTTTTAAAGTACAATTCCATTTCAATTGCCAGTGGTTTCTGCTGTGCATTGTGGCTCCATCATGCAGTAAATTGTACATGTGTACTGTGAAGGAAAAAAAACCCTGAAACCGTAGTCCAGTTTAGGTCTTTTGTTGTGCGTTCTAGAGCATTAATATATTTATAGCACTGGAGTGCTTTTACATTGTAAACACGGCTTCTGAAAGAAGCATTTACGTAGCCTGGACTCGCGAGTACTGCTCTCCGCACCTACAGAGGCACTTGTCAATAGACTTGTCTGGGCAATGTCATCCACTGCACTTACACCTCCTCTTACTAACTCTGTCATTCTCTCCGCTTATCACCCATAGTGTAACCTCTCCAGGGCAGAGGTTCCCTTTCCTTTCATGTACATTTCTGTTTCTTTGCACTTCTTGTATGCTCTATATTTTGTACAGCACTACGTACATTGTTGACGCTGTATAAATCCAAATCTACGTAACATTATATTCGCAAACGATACCAACCATGGCACTGAAATGGAGGAAATGAACATTTCTGCCTCAGTGAGTCACTCACATGGGTCACTGACTTGTATAACTCCACCCTTGTTTTTAACTTTAAAGCAGCACTCCTGGTGACACTTTTTTGTTGCTGTGTTTTTAATTGAATGGAAGCAGGGGGGTCTCTGTAGTTGAACCGCGTCAATTTCGGCTCCAGGGACGGTGCTACCCGAGATACCACAGAACGGGGTGCTGTTATCTCTGCGCAACACATCGCATTTACCGCGCCACGTGGGCCAATAGGAATCCGCAAGGGATGACGTCACGGCTTCCTATTGGCCCTCGTGATGCGGGACATTTTAAGACGCCATTTCGATAGTCCCACACAGTCCAATTGGAGCTGCTGCCAGAACCCCCCATGTATCTCGGGAAGCACGGGGTACCCGCAGCTGAAATGAACACAGTTCAGCTTTATAAAATAAATAGGAATCCAGGATTGTAATAATGTATTTTTGATAGTCAGACGGAGAAGATTGCCGAGTTCTGCCAGTAAGTGATGCTGAAGAGGTTGTTATTGAACCATAACTCGCTGCTCGGGCAAAGCATAGCTGAAACCCCATTACTCCGTTTACTGGTTACACCATGGGATTATTTTACCTGCACCTCCCTGATTTAGGGCACTTTATTTTACCGTACACTTAAACCTGGTTTAAATTATTTATTCGTTTACAACGCTAGTCTCCTCATTGGGTACAACCAAGGGCGGACTGTACTTGCCTAACGGCCCGGGTGGTTCCTTGAAGAGCGCCCCCCCATCTGCAGCGTCGTGATGAGTGTTCACCATGACAACACAACGCTGCAGGAGGAGGACCGTCCCGGAGAATGAAAGGCACCCTCTCCCGTCACCACTCACTCCTCTCCTCCAGCCAGAGTATTGCGGGGAGCGACAACACCGGCCCCCCCGGGGCAACCCCTAACGCACGATAGCTGTGGGTACAGCCAATGAAATTGCTGTTCAATCAGTTTCTACCGGTGTAAAATAGACTGTTTTGCACTCCCATCATTAATGACATTCCGCATTCATTAGCATGACCTCTGCAGGCTTCCAGGAAGTAGCCTATCATAATGCAAAACAGGTGGCCCGAAACATTGGCGTAGAGCAGGGGTGCACAAACGTTTCAGTCTGCGCCCCCCTTACCTGGTGTCCGGCGTCTTCTGATGTCACGACTTCATGTTGCCGCCGCGTTACTATGGCGAGGTGGCGTCATTTGCCGCCGGAGACCATGTATGGAAAGTTAAAGGCCTCGCGTGCACTCCCCGACATTTAATTTAAATGCTTTGGGGAAGCGCGCGGGGGCCTCAGTAACCGCCGCACACACCCCCAGTTTGCGCACCCCTGGCATAGAGATCCTTCTAACTCTGTGATCGAAGTGGCACACAAAAAGTAGTGGTGCTGTGCATAATCTAAACATTTTTACATGGAGTGGGGGCGGGGGGGGCAAATATTGTGACCATTGTTTGAAAAGGCTTTTACAATATTTATACTGAGATAGCAGAATGGGAGAGATGAGTTTCCTGAAGTAAATTAAACGTTCTTTAAATGCAAAGTGGAACCATTAGCCCATCAATAAAAATGTAGTGGTACTCTCGGATGCAAATGAAAAAGTAGTGGTACTTTGTACCCGTGAGTAGCATCACACTTAGACGGCTAATTTTAGCGCAGGTAAATGCTTTACTGGGAATGTGTAACCCGCACTGTGTCCGGTTTTAACAATCCTCCATTTGTCATCTGTAATGGTTTTGGAAAACGTGTTTATTGCATTTGCTCCACGTTTTTGCCGTAGTCATGATGTGTGGCAGCTCTATAACTTACAACAATAAATGCAGTAGAACAAAAATGACATACATTTCTTATTATAGACTAGCAGCCTTTGAAGGTTTAGAAAAAAGGTCCTGAACAGTCCCTTGATAGGTGGGATTCTTTTGTTTCATGTTTACCCGAGGCTTAAAAATCTCAGTTTACTGAGCCCTTTGAAGGTTAAGAAATGAGCGTCAACGAAACGGCACAAAAAGCAGAAGTTTTGTTCAATTGCTGATTAAGCAAAGTAACATTTTGCTGATTTTGTATCATATGATTCAGCTGTCCCTCTCCCCCCATTCCTTCTGCCCCCTTTCTTTTTGCCTTGCTTTATATAATTAGTTTCGCCCTAAACAAATGTCAAGTATGCATTATATCCGCTTACTGTATGTACATGTTCCCATTTTAATGTTTCTCCTGATTTTTTATTTTTTTTATTTTTTTGTGCTGTTTCTTAGATTTTTTTTGTTTTATTTGTAACTTCCAATAAAATTAACAATAATAAAAATGTGTATATGTATATAACGGGTGGATGAAAATAAAAAAGTTGAGAACCAGACAGAAATATTTATGAGCCAGAGGTTTTTGCTGTGGGGGGGGGTCGAGGGGGGGGGGAAGAGAGAGTTACCTGCTTTGAGGCAGTGTCGCAGGACGAGGACCAGCAGCTAAATGAAAAACCTGCACACCCCAATATGAATCTCTGGTTCAACGGCCCACTTAATTTTGTGCCTGTGGTCCCCTTACACTGATGCACTGGCACAGGGTATATTGGTAAAGATAGGGTACATAGTTTGGTATTTATTACAGTGTATATAGGCCATGTCAGGCTCCTCCCCCTTCGACAGGCCAGCTCCAGTTTCACTGTCAGAAAGGAGTGAACGAGGGGAGGGCTTGGTCCCCGAGTTCTCCCCCTGCCTTCTGCTCCCGCTGGTTCTCTCCTTCTTCTGCATGAGGCTATTGCGTGCTGGTGTGTGTGTGGTGTGTGTGTGTGTGTGTGTGTGTGTGTGTGGGTGTGTGTGTTGTGAGCGCGGCGCACGGAAAAAATAGCCTCATGCAGCGAAGGAGAGAGAGAACCAGCGGGAGCAGAAGGCAGGGGGAGAACTCGGGGACCAAGGCCTCCCCTCGTTCTCTCCTTTCTGCCAGTGAAACTGGAGCTGGCCTGTCGAGTGTACAATGTGTACACACACACACACACACACACACACAAACACGTGTGTGTATATATATATTGCATGTCATTTCCCAGAATCCCTGTGCAGTGGAAGTGTTGTGTGCTGGGTGATAATGGTGAAAGGCGGGGTTTGCGACCTGCCTAAGACATGTAATGAGCATAAGTTATTTCCATTTCTGTGGGTGGGTTTTGTCACTTTTTACTCCATAACTTTATATATAATATAGATCTATATAGATATATATATATATATATAAATATATGGTGTATGTATATATGGTGTATGTGTGTATATATAGAAATAGTGTATGTATATATGTGTATGTATAATACCACGCCACTATTTTAGGATCGGAGAAGCACAGGTCGGTTTTCTTCTGTATGTGTGTGTGTATATATGTGTGTCTATATATATATAATATATAAGATATATATATTATATTAATATATATATAATATAATCAAAAATAAATAGATTGATACCTTTGTGGCTAACGAAATGCTTTATTGTGCGAGCTTTCGAGAACACTTGATCTCTTCTTCCGGCGATGTTAGCTCGGCTAACACGGTAGCTACCTCTACATAGTATATATATATATCTATATATATTTTTATAGATATATATATATATATATATATATATATATATAATGTAATATATATTATTATTACTAGGTGCTCAAACATAATGGAGAACATATTGTGCATCATATTTAAATTGGGTATGAGGAATGAGTAATATCCTAAAATGTAGGCTTTCTGTATGAGTATCCTTGATGTGTAATTTCACAAATGATGTTCTAATATAGACTTGTTTGTGAATATGATGAGCCTCTTTGGTAGCGATGTGCAGGTTGTATTTTTTCCCGTCACAACTACTATGCGTATAGTACAGTAACAATGTAACGAAGTATCTCTTCCATAAGGCCTTCCTTTATCCCCTGACTGTTTCAGGCAGGCCAAGTCCCAGAAGTAAGGCTGGGATTGACTAAACTCAGATAACGGATATTATAGCTCGATCCCATGTTAATTGCCAATCAAATCAATGGCAGTAACGTGGAACTGAGATGTGATACCAGTTATCCGAGATTAGTATAATCCCTTCCCGAACAAAGTATTTGGATGTTAATCATTTCACAGCCGGAAAGACCTGCAATTTATACATAAGACCAATAATCCCTCCAGCAGGAAAAGCGCTGAGAACGTCATTCTAAATGGCTTAAAATGGTTTACTATAGCACTAAACCTGTCCGTTTTGAAGTTTCACAGCTTGCCCTCTGTTTTTCAGCCGCTGGTTGACCAGTCCCATTTTTTTGTTACCTGTTTTAATGTATATTGGGCAGTGACCGATACTCCGATCAGACCTTCCACACCCAGCTGAGATATGTAACTTTAGTAGTACTCCTATCACATGGCCCAAAAGCAGAAGCGACAAAGGTTCAATACTGATGGTTAATATTAACTGTTTGAGTTGTTGGCATTGCAGCCTTTTGCTATATACATCACTTCTGTGTTGTCACAATGGCACAATGCTTTAACATGCTCTAAAGCAGGGGTGCGCAAACTGGGGGGCGCGCCCCATAGGAGGGACACCAAAGATTAGATTGTAACCTTTTTAGTGCAAGCATTAATTTCCCCTGTAATTTCTGTGACTGAGAAAGTATTGCATCTTTAACTTGATCATGAATGAACAGGCATATGCTCGACTACAACGGTACATCTCAGATTGATTTCTCATGGGGCTTGGCATGGTCCCTCCATGTGCCAGGCATACCTGAGATGCTCACGGATGGTTGTACATCTGATACTTTGCAGTGTTGATGTTTGGGGAACAGAACAAATGGCTTGACTATCTGATTTGCCATTTAATTTTACATTTTCATATTATTCTTCAGTTACCTGTTCTGTTCCAGCCTTTTCTTTAAAGCAGGAGATGCACTTGCTTTGCCATTAAGATTTTCCCTGTGAGACGTGTCACTGCCATTAGTTCACTTGAGTCCTATGTGGGACTGAAACTTTAAGAGATGTTCTACTTAAGGCCGCGCTTATAGTGCTGGCGACGCGACATCGCCCGAAAACAAATGCATTGCCGCCGCCGCGTGCGCTTATAGTAAGCGCGACGGCGACAGTGACATCGCCGTCGCGAAAACTGGTAGCCGGCAAAATTCGATTTTTCAAGGGCTGTCGCCTCGTGACGGCCCTTGAACTAATCAAATGCCCGGAAACCCGCAACGCCGCCGCCCGGCAAAATATAACGTCACCAGTCGTGTCGCCATCGACGGCACTAAACGCGCGGCCTAAGAGGCATTCAAAGCCATTTGGAAATTACTAACAACTGTGTGATATCTCACCCGTGATCCATTCAATGTTGGCATTGCTGCAAAATGTGTTCCTCTGGTAGTACTGTATGGGTTTGTGAGTATGCAAGCAATCTGTTACATGTAATCTATTACCGTATATTTAGTTTTCTTGGAGTTTTGGTTGAATTATTAAAAGCCATTAAGTAAATCCTTTAGTAGCTCTCAGTCCCACATATGCTAATATAATTAGTCAATGGTAATTTTCAGTTTACTTTTTACTAGCTGTTTTTTGTTTTTATATTTGAATTTTTATTTAACAAAGGCCCAAAGTCTGCACTAGTGTTCACATGGCAACCCCATGTTGTTTGTTCCCACTATCTCCTGTCCACCAGGCAGCACAGAGCTGTGCGGCATGATCTTATCGTAAAAAAAAGTCTTATCTTAATCTTCTCTGCTTATGTTCTTTGAGGTCTGCTACTGTCAAAAAGTGAGAGGGGCTTAGCAGCCATGTTCATTTCGGTTCTGGGTTCACGTATTAGGGAGAAAAAAAAGACCCTTTTGTCAGTAGTAAAAAAAAAAAAAACTAATAAAATGTATTGGGTAGACATAGTTAAATAAACATGCGAACTTCCCCTTTTAACCCTGTGAGTGCCAGAGGGCTGGCTGCACCAGAATTCCATGGCCCCTCCAGCACTCGCGATCAAGTGATCGTTCAGCCACTGATAATGGAACGGAGCACAGAACGCCATCTCCCTGATAACAACTAACACTTTAGATTGCTGTAGCTTCTACGTCATGGGGCAGAATCAGACATTTGCTCATGGCCATCTTGCTGCAACCAAGTCACTGCCAGTGTTTGGCCACCGAGGGACCCCTCACCGAAGCCGCTCCGCCACTGGGCAGTCAGCCGCCGGCCGCATCGCTGTATAAGGGAAGTTCATTTATGGGTTTAAGCGGTTAGGGTAGGGTTTGAGGGTAAGGGGTTAGGTTTTTAGTGTAGGGAATTGGGGCAAGGGGATACGGGTTTTTGGGTAGGGGCTTTTTTTTTAAGGAGTTAAGGGTTTTTGGTTAAGGGTTTTTTAGGTAGGGATTAAGATTAGTGTGTTTTAGGTTAAGGGGTAAGGTTAAGGGCTTACTTTTGGCGACTAAATGCCAGCGGTGACATGGTCGCGGCAAACCGGCTGCAACCAAATTTCCTAGACCGGTTATGGGGGTCCCAGGAGTACCAGACACCACGATGTAGTCGCTAGGTTTGTGAGCGCCCAAAGGTTAAGGTGTGTGTTCTCTGCAAGCCCCTGCTGAACATCCTGATACAATCAGGCAAGGATGAAATTCCAGTCCCAATATGTCACTGCCCTTTTGAGATTTCGTTTTGTTGCGGTGGCAGGGGGGGTGGGGTGTTAGCGAGGGAGGGAAAGCACTAGGTTTGTAAATGGCAACTCTTTTATATTAAGTATTTATAGCTCAAAGTAGATTTGTGCGGAGACTGCACCCTTAGCCCTAATCACTGCCTGCAGCTTTTTTTTTTTTTAATATTTGCTGAAGTGTCAAATCAGGCCACTTTAGGCAGAAAATCTCCATAGGCTTCATTGGTGATTTTCGGCTGAAAATGATCCGAATGGCCACTATGTCATGCAGTAATCTTCGCAAGTCGAAAAGATATAAATAGTACTGTATGTACATAAAAATAATGTTTCTGTGCGCCACAAAATCAATTCAACCTGACGTAAATCCTAAAAAGACTTGTGTTGGCGCAGAATGAAGTAATAATAATAATGTTTATTCTTGTATAGCGCTGACAGAGTACACAGCGCTGTACATAGAATGTTTGCAGACAGACTAGTTTACAATCTGTTTTTGGTGCAGAGGCACAAGGAGATAAAGTGACTTGCCCAAAGTCACAAGGAGTTGACACCAGATTCCAGGATTCCAGGAACCAAGTTCCCCTGCTTCAAACAGTGTCACTGAGCCACGCCTTCAGTGGGTTGCTATGCATCAACACAAAAATGGATTTGACACGGCACGGATGTTCCCAACTATTATTTTCACAGTATGGCTATTATCAATAATATTACACTAATATCGAAAGAAATAAAAATGCACGGAATTCTGTTTTAATTTAAATTGTATCAATCTGGTATTCAACATGACGCAATGCCTCAAACATCAAATTTTGCATCATGTATGAAGTCTTCATACGTACGAGACATTTTGTGTAGGTTTGCCCAAAATAATTAAAAATAAATGATTACGTAGGCTACTCTGCTCTTATTGATGATGTTTATGATACAGGTAGTCCTCGCTATCCAACGTTTCACTTTACAGCGAATGGCATATCCAACGCTTTACAATGCAACCCTAAGCGCCGTTTTTCGACGCCGGAATGCGTTTCCCAATGCCTGAATGCGTTATCCAACGGTCACTGCCACTGATTAACATGGGACTCACTTTACAACGGTTTCACTGTCCAACGCTACTATCAGAACGGAGTCCGTTGGATAACCGAGGACTGCCTGTATGGTTAAAAAGTACATGTTTGGAGAGTAAGCAGTGGGAGACGGTTTCAGATGTAGATGACATTTGAATAATTTATCACACAGCAGATGTTTTTTCATTTTCTTCTGATGTAGGTTCTGTGCAATCATCATTGGTGGAAACACTTTAGTAATGGCAGTAATAATGGGGAAATTATTTATATGTGGGTGCTTTCATGTCCGCTCGAACAAATCATACATACTTTGTAAATCTGTTACTTTGAAAGCCACGGCACACACAGATCTGTAATTTAACAGAGATGGAGGGATTTGTTTCTCATACTCTTACAAAGGGAAGTTTCATGGAGAAGGAAAAATACCATATTTTCCTGCGTATAAGACGACTTTTTAACCCTGGAAAATCTTCTCAAAAGCCGGGGGTCGTCTTATACGCTGGGTATCGTCTTATACGCCGGCAAAGTGCGGGCAGACGCGGCTTCCTTGTTTATTTTTTCCGGCGTGCCGCGCGTCAGCCAGGCGCCGGTCACGTGCGCCAGGCATCCCGAAAACGCCAGGCATCCCCGAAGGAGGCTGCAGGTAAGGGGGTATTTTATTTTTTGGAGCGTGGAGCGGGGCGGAACAAGCAGGGGTCGCGAGGGGAAAGGAAGGGGGAGGGGAAGATGCGGCTAGGATGGGCTGGCGCACGGCCACGTTCGGCGCCAGCCCGTAATGATGCGCGGAGCAAGACGGGCAAAAGTTAGAATAGGATGTGCCGGCACAGTATGGTGGGGGGAGCTCAAAAACGGCCGCGGCGCAGGCGCGCATGTGCGAGATCTGAGAGGCAGAGAAGGAGGTAATAGGATACAAGGGCGGGCCAGACGGGTGAAAGAGGCGTGTTTGCGCTACCGCTCTGATAGTCTTGGAGACAGGGAGGGCAGGGCAGGCAGGGAGAGCTGACCAATACGGCGAGTATATCCCAAACTCTATATTTTAACTGGAAAAGTTGGGGGTCGTCTTATACGCCGGAAAATACGGTACATATTTTAGACAACCTATAAATATATTTGGCTTTCCTAGAAAGATGGAATGATCACTGAAGTGAGAAAAGGAATAGTTTTATTTTCACCAGTTCGTGTATAGTTTATTCTTACCAGATATAATTGATAAAAACAAGTGGAGCATTTGTATTTCTGCAAATTACACTACACAAAAGAATCAAGGAAAAGGTGTCAAGTGACTATTTTCTCATGTATACAAGATTACAAAAATGATAAGATTATATGAAGATATTGGATACAGATTATAACACATTTTGTCATCAAAGAGGTTTAAAAAGTATGTCATTTTTTTTCATCTATTTTTGTTGTTGATGGTAAACGACCCTATTCACCAAAATAAAGGGGGCAATCCCTTGTAGGACAATGTGAACCGAATATAATTATAGGGTTCCTTAACTAAAAAAAAAAAGGTTGGAAGCCACTGAGGTACGAGTACGTCCTGCATTAAATGCTCATTCTCATGAGGGAGGTCACGGTCACGGTTCCAGTGGAACAGTGGATGCGATCGGAAGTGTGAGTCTACATCCTGGGGGACCCCGCCGGCGAACAGACGATTACTACACCAAGCCATCGCTGGGTGGAATGCCGGAAGAGCGAAGGCTTTGGAGGGGTTTGGGCTGTTTTTTATCTAGTGTAGTTTGGCGCAGAGACGGGTTGTCTGTCCTCAAAGCCACATGTAAATGGATATTTTTGTTTTGTTCTTTGTTGGCAAAGTAATGATGCTTCCATCAGATGTCAAATAGATATAAGTAGCTGACATGCTTGAATTTAGTGTTCCCAGACAACAGCAAAGCCTTAATTTTTCTCACAAGATACTGATATGTTAAAACCTTTAAAGCAGCGATGGGCAACTCCAGTCCTCAAGAGACACCAACAGGTCAGGTTTTCAGGATATCCCTGCTTCTCCACAGGTGGCTCAATCAGTTGCAGCTTCCTCTTGTATCGCAGGACCCACAAGATTTGGCGGCCATATTGAACTCTGTACTCGAGTATCTTGTGAAGCGGGGGTCCACAGAGTGAAAAAAAAAGTCTAGTTTAGCTCCGAAGGGCTACAAGGTACAAATCCTGAATAAATATTTTTAAATAAGAACAGCCGGGTTTGCTGTGTTAAGATTTGAAGCGAGATACACTGATTTATTTTTCATTATTATTTATTTAAAAAATTAATTTTTTTTGACCTAGTTAAAAAAAAAAAAAGATGCCATGGTTTTTCTGTTGCAATTGATGATGCCAAAACAAGTCCTTAGCGAAAGCATGTGTAGTATATTGCGTGCTATTTTCAGGTGTGGCGATTGTCAGGTTCTCATAGGTATTAATAAAAATAATTTAGGGGGGGGGGAAAACCCCACTTCTCCTAAACTACTAAGCACATGGTACAAATGATAGAGGAGGTGTTATTTGACTGAATGCTGTAACTTTTTGGCACATATTCCCATGGCGTTTGCTCAGGGCGACTTCAGCTTTAAGCTTGTTGCTAGCAAGCCGTGTTAAATCTAAAATCAGCGCACTTCCACAAAAGGATTAAAGTTCCCATCCTACGAAGCGATAAAAGCGATTACCTGGGCTCATTTCGAGTCTGCTGGAATAAACAGATTAGACTTTTGTATCATGTATGGAGGGAAACATAGGGGCATTTATCGATGATTGTGTACGCTCAATGCTAACATACTGATGATTGTGTAAGTCTTGCTACATCTGTACCAATGACGGCAAAGAGCTCCTCTCTTCCAAAATGCAATCCCCTCTAGATGAGGTTTTTCTTTACATTTTTTTTATAAAGAAGAAAGGCCACTGTGGGTCCCAAGGTGATCGTTGTTGACAAAAACAAGTTTTGCATGGCATGGCTTCCTTCGTCCATGGTTGTTGGAACGCATAGGCCAATATTAGTGGGTTTATACACTGCAAACAGACCAAGACGTTTGTGAATAACTTTTTTATACGTAAATGCACTTCTATTCATAAAGTCTTAATTCCCATGCCCTCCTGGACCCTTTACATTTACAATCTTGCTTTCGTACAGCTCACTATAAAGAGACTGTGCTCACGAAGTAGCCAATGATCTACATGAAGCAAAATCCCATGGTCATTTTTTCCTACTAATCCTGCTCGATCTCTCTGCTGCTTTTGATACTGTAGCTCATTCTCTTCTCCATCATATTCTAAACTCCCTTGGTATCCGCAACAAAGCTCTATTGTGAACAAAAACAGAAAGGGCAGCGCATCATACAAAATGACACAACATATAGTGCAATACCTCAGTGCTTATCTTCTCATGAAAAAGGACTATTGTGGTTCTCATCATATCTCTCCCATTACACATTTGTGGTATCTGCTGCTAACATTTCTTTGTCTCCTGTAGATCTGTCTGTAAGGCCTTGGCCATGTTTGGCGCTTGCTGGCAGAAGCGTGCTGACGCGCGCTCCCGCTCAGCACTGAGCCCCTACAGCCGCAATTAGAGCGGCTTTAGTAGGGGCTCACCTGCGCTTTCGCGCGCTTGCGGAAGCGCAGGTCTTAGGGGAATTTAAAATTCCCCCGCTTGTCGGCGAGACAGGCCGGTCACGTGAGCGGTTCGCCCAATGAGGGCGAACCAGCTCCGTGACGTCACTGGCCCCCGGCCCGCCCCGTGACGGTCTGTCCCCCTTCTGCCCCGATCCATGTGTCTGTGTGTGTGTGTGTGTGTATGCGTGTGTGTGTATGCGTGTGTGTGTATGCATGTGTGTGTATGCATGTGTGTGTGTATGCATGTGTATGCATGTGTGTGTGTGTGTATGTGTATGCATGTGTGTGTGTGTGTGTGTGTGTGTGTATGCATGTGCGCGCGCGTGCGTGAATATATTTATCAAAGTTGCACAATGTTAATAAATTTATTCTCACAACATGTCTTTTTTTTTAATTTTTAAAATATTATATAATATACACACACACACACACACACACACACACACACACACACACACACCCACACCCTTCCCCAGTGACACACAAACCACAACACTTCAAAGTGACACACACACACACACTGACAGCTACCAAGTGACACACACACACACACACACACAGTGATACCCGCCTCCCAAGCGCTTGCTGTCTCCTCTGTCAGGACAGCAAAAAGCTCCTAGTAGAGCGAGCGGCAGCAAGCGAGAGCGAGCAGCAGCACCTAAGCGCTTACTATGTCCCCGGCCTAAGGCTGCGCTTATAGTGCCGGCGACGTCACGGCAAAACAAATGTTTTGCCGCCGTCGCGTGCGCTTATAGTAGAAGCGGCTCAAGTCAATTAGATTTTTTGCCAGCGACCGCAGCGTGACCTCGCCGTCGCATCGCCGGCACTATAAGCACAGCCTTAGGACCGTTAGGACCGTTCTATAGTGTACCTTAAGATTAACCTTAAAACTGACCTTTTAAAGCTGCAGACCAGGCAAAGTCCTACATGGTGTGTTTAAATTAAAAAAAAAAAAACAGTTCTGTACTATTAGAAAATACGAGTAGCATTTTTTTTAAACAACTCTGACGTTTTGTATGTATTATAATGTAACAAGTATTTTTTTTGTTTCTATAGCAACCATTTACAAATCCACATCCCTCTGAAACTGGCACGCCCCTTTTTGAGCCCCGCCCTCTCTAGCAGTGAACCAATTGTATCTAGTGACTGCCTGGTCACATGATCTTCCCCACGGAACTTGTCATATTAATATGCAAATGCTTCCACTGACTGCAGAATACTCCTCTGAAGACATTTAGTGAACCCCCGAGCCGAATCTGCTGATCGATCGGCATCTTAGCTAATTACTTATCATTGTGTTGATTGTATCAATGTACATATTAAAAGGGGGAAAAAAATAAAAAATTACAGCAACAAAAAAAAGACCACTTGGACTGCTGCTTTTAAATGGGGCAATTCATTGGCCTAGCGCAGGGGTCTGCAACCTTTCAAGGAAGAACCCTCTCTCCCCCTCTCCCTCCGAGGGGCCAGGCTGGTGCTGGTTAGGCCTCTTTTTGCTGCCCGGCATCTCCCCAGCTGCTGGGCTGCCTCCTTATTGTTCCACGCCGGGCCGCTCTGTGACGTCATCGCGCACCGGAAAGTTGCGGCGCACACACTTGGTGCGCATCGGCACCAGAGAGAGCCGGCGTGGAACAGCGCAGGAGGCAGCCCAGCAGCTGCGGAGATGCTGGGTGGCAGAGGCCAAACCAGCACCGGCCGGGGTCCCCCCGCAGCACAGTGAGAGAGAGGCAGCAGCTGGGGAGCGGCAACCCGGGAGAGGCACATGTAGGTGCAGGGAGAGCCGCTTGTTGCCGACCCCTGGCCTAGACTCATGGTTACAGTCCCACACCCACAGTCACGCCTACCAAGCACTGCCATCTCCTGCACTTATTCCCTCACCTGCTGCCTGTAAGTTCCCCATCATACCACTCTGATTGTAAGCTCTCCGGGCAGGGATTTCCTTTCCTATTGTCTTATCTTATTGTACTATGATTCCCTGTACTGTATTGTCTCTCTTGTAAAGCGCTAACTACAGCTGCAGGCGCCATACATACACACGAGTTATTTAGTTCACTTCTTTGGCCAAAGCACTCCAAGCTTGCAAAGATGTCCTCTCTTGCAAGTCCTAACATTATCTGGAAAAGTTAATTTGATTGTTAGTTTTACATAGGACTCACAGACTATTATCAAAACATCAGAGGTGTCTCATGCAGGGAGAATTGAGACATTGGAGCACTGTCTCATGGCTTCAGCTGTTGTCTTGAGTGTAACATTTCATTCACCCAGAATTCATTGGGGTGTTCAGCTAACACACACACACACAAACACACACACACTTGCAAGGTGGAGTTTGTTTACTGACCTAGTTTATCGTTAAAATGTTTATTGAGTTACATTGGAAAAGAACAAGCAAAGTACAAAGTTATAACAGTAAGCATTAAAGTAAATAATACCGGGAAAACTACATTATATATTTAAGAGATGATCACTGCAAAAAGGGACAATCCCTCTTGGGACCAAAGTGAACTAATTCCAGTGACATATTTGAGGAGACTCCTCTGCATACTGCATACCTTTGTACCCACATCTGACACCCATAAGTATTTTTCATTTATTTTTTAAGTTGGACATGAGAGGGGTTTGATTTCCTCTGGATGCTTGTACAGCCAGACTCCCCCCTCCCCTTATCTTTATTAGTTGTCTTATAAGGGCAGCCTAGGATAAGGGTAAAGAAAATACTTGATTGACAAACACTTCCCCATTTAGAGGACCCTAAGAAATTCAAACTGTAACACATTTCTAAAAAAATAAAACTTGCCAAACCTTTGCTAGTCCGACTTACATTTTTCACAAAAGTAATATTTCCGGGCGACTACGTGGAATCGTAACTTTTTAATTGTGCATTCTTTTGTTGAGAGAATAATAAAGGTTCACATTCCAACAATTTTATTGCAGGTTAGATGAGACAGTCTGTCCATAGATTAGATCAGGCAGATAATTATCTATTTTAATTTAGTTATTTCCCCCCCCCCCCCTGCAAATACAAATAAAAATACCAGTTGTGAGCACATTCACATGTCTCAGACAGGCCTGCAACGGTATTTCTTTTCTAAAAGCATCAATGTAGTTCAGGGATGAGCAAACTTTTTATGCCGAGCCCCCCTTTTCATCCATGAAATTTCTCGGGCCCCCCCAGCCTGATTTAATCAAAATCACACGAAGAAAAAAACCTTTATTAAATAGTATACAATGTAAATACAAATATGTCTAAATACTTACATATTTCAGCAGCTCGCGCTTGCAAAATTAGGCTGCGTCCACGCTGCCGCTGAGAGCGGTGACATCACCAACTCTCCAAGCATGAGCACAGGGTGTCCTGCATAATTTTGCAAGCACGAGCGGGGAAGTGTTTTCAATTATTTAAAAATTATTTCTGTACATTCATAGTATGAGTGATATAGTGGCAGCCTACCCTTTCACTTGCAGAGGATCGCAGCGAAGCAGGCTGCCAGCGGAAGAGAGCAGGAACCCAGCACTATTGCATGTCAGGCACCGGAAGGAGGGGCGTTTGACATCACAGCGCTCGGGCGTTTGACATCACAGCGCTCGGGCGTTCTCCCCCGTACCTCTGAAGCCCCCGCGCATGCGCACAGCGTCACGTGGCCGCCACCTGCACTATCCTGTTCGGCCGCCCGTGCACATCTTCGGCTGGCTGCCCGCGCACATCTTGCCTGCCCGTGCACAGCTTTTTCGCCCTCCCGCGCACAGCGTCTGCCGGCCCACGCACCCAGGTTTCACTGCACGCACCCCCCTTAAATAATCTTGCGCCCCCCCCAGTTTGTGCACCGCTGCATTCAATCACAACACACACACACACACACAATCGCCACACAGACACAGCACACATACTCAATCACAACACACACAGACAATACACATCACAACCAACAGACACAACACACACTCAATCACAACACCCACAGCACACACTCAATCACAACCAACACAGATAACACAACCTCATATCACAACACACACACTTTCACCTGGGGGGGGGGGGGGTTGGGGGGAGTACTAAGCCTGCTCCTGCTCTAGTCCCCCGTGTGCTGCTGAAAACTGGGCGGGTAACAGAACGGAAGAGAAGGAGGGGATGTCTGTGTGCTGGAAGGGCCCCACCCCCGCAGCAAGCCACAGAGAAGCAGTAGCACAGAGCTGCTTCTTGGCCGCCCGTGCACAGCTCTGCCCGCCCCCAGGTTTCACCGCACGCAGCCTGCGCCCCCCATAAATAATCTTCCGTGCACCCCAGTTTGCACACCACTGATGTAGTTTATACATTGGCATCAAACACGCTTTGATTTTATTTAATTGTATTTCTTTTTTCCTTCAAATCCAGTACTTGATTCAAAGTTTATAGGAGTCGTGGAAGCCATCAGTTAAGTGGTAACATTAGATTTCTCTAACGGATTTCTTGGACGTCAGGATAGCAACATATGACTTTCTACTTGCTTCCCATAATCCCGATTTGTATTGGGCCCCTACCCCCATGCAACAGAAAAACAGCCTCTGCCAAATCTGTGCTGTAGACTTGCAGGAAACGTGTTGCTAGAAGTACATGAAAGCAGTCATGTCCGCTCCCAATGCTTTACAATGAGTCTCGCTGATTTGGAATCAGACTCACTGATTTTTAGCATTCACAGTTTCTTAGACTTCAATGGCGTCTTACTCATACAAAATAGAAGTTTTCCACTGAAGTACCCTCTCCCACTCCCCACCACCCCCAGAAAATGCCTTTCCAGCACTCGGGGTTAACATTATGTAATGAATGAACATTTTTGTTAGGTTCATTTTTTTCCAACTAGTTTGCACGGGTGCTGTTTGTGTCTTGCAATGCTTCCATTGTGTAGGGCCCAGGGTTTAGAATCTAGATCTGGGGGCGCAGGATTTTCAGGGGGGGGGGGTGCAGCGCTTGCAGAGGCCCAACGCTCATCCCAATGCATTTAAGTTAAATGTCGGGGATGGCACACAAGGCCTCTAAGTTCTCTTATCTTGTTTCTGGCGGCTTGTGTCGCCATAGCAATGCATCATCAGATGGCGCCACGGGGTCACATGACACTGCGTTGCCATTGCAACATGACGTCGTGACATGAGCACGCCAGAGACAAGGTAAGGGGGGGGGGGGGAAGGAGAGCCGAGGAAAAAGTTTGCGCACCCCTGATTTTAGATGACTAGGAGTTGGACAACTTCAGTATAGACAAATGAGACACAGAAAAACTATGTTTATACAAACAATAGCATAGTTTGATTAGTAATACAATGGCAATGTAATGAAGGGAATTGAGTTAAAATGTGTAACTTAGCCACATATCACTTGGGCAGGTTGCTCTATCTCCCTGTGCTTTTTAGATTGTTGGTATGGAGCAGGGATTTGTGCCTGAAGCTTCCTGTGCTCAGCTGCATGTAAGGCTAAGGCCCCGCTCCCTCAGTCAGTGCGCCCGCACGGCAGACAGGCGGCACGCTGACAGGCACAGACCGCAATATGCGGTCTGTAGGGAGCCGGGAGCCGGAGCGGGAGGGGGGCGGTAGTGGGAGGAGGGGAGTGGTTTGAGAGGGGGGACCCGCTACTCCCACCACAGGCTCGGTCTCCCGGGCTACAGGAGGGAGCTGCTGCGGGCTGCTGGAAGGTAAGCTCCCGCTCCCTCCCCCTTCCCCTACAAATGCCCTCCTCACACACACACACCACCCCCTACCTTGTTTAGGAAGCTGTCTGACAGCTCCCGCCCCCGCCGCTGATAGGCTCATCAGTGCACCACGTGACGCGTCACCGCTCGGGATCACAATTTTCTTGCATCCCCTGGCGGCTGACGCGTCACAGCGCGTAGTGAGCCGTGCAGCGAGGGGGGACTGGCTCAGAAGGATTCCCCTGCTGGTGAGGAACGCTCACGCGGCCGCCCGCACCGCCGGGCGCAGCGGGACCCAGCCCTAAGGCCTCGGGCATGGTCAGCGCTTATGCGCTGACCCGTGCTGCTGCTCGGAACTGAGCCCCTGCAGCCGCAATGAGAGCGGCTTTAGCAGGGGCTCGCGCACGCTTGCGGAAGCGTGTGCCTCACCGAGTCTTGAAAATTTGGTGCTCGCCGGAGGGCAGGGCCGGTCACGTGAGCGGTTTGCCCAATGAGGGCGAACCAGCTCCGTGACGTCACTGGCCCGCCCCCTGACGGCGCTCTGTCTAAGGCCAGGGAAAGCACCCGCTTTCCCTGAGCCTCAGCGCGCTTCAGCACTGTAGAGGCACTATGTCCCAGGCCTAAGGCTTGTTATATAGTAGGTGCTGGTGCACGTGCGGGCGTTGCGCACTATATTACAGACCTAACTGTGCAGGCATACATACTACTTCCGTCCCATATTTGGAGTTCAAGTAAAAATTGTCAAGCTGCCAAAACAAAATGTTTATTTTTGTGTGTGGTGCATTTTGTGTGTAACATTTAAAATGCCTGCCTCCCCCTGCCCATCATAAACACTAACATTTTAGCATTTTTTGTCTGGTTGAGAGCGTGAACATCTTCTGAAGTAACCACAAAGATGTCTTAATTCTACATTTTAAAAGGTTACATAAATATGCCAAAGTACATAATACTTGACCGAATGCACTTTTTTAAAGGAGGGATCTTCTCCAAAAGAATATATATTTTTAAACAATTTAACAATATAAGAAGAGCCCGAGCAGAATGAAAGATACAAGAAGCAGGGGGTCAGGAATGAATTCGCTAAAACTTTTGATAAGGGGCCTCATCGCTCACTCCCATATTAAACCTGCGAGTGCCCCAAGAAGTACACTGATCAACCTATGAGCCGGTGCTCTAGGGTACATCGTGCTAGCAATGCTAGATTTCGTGGGAGAGATTGCGTTCTGCTCCAAATGAGTGGTGAGCACGATCAAAGTGGAAGTGGAGTATCCTCCACTTGAATTCATGTTCGGGGGGGGGGGGTGGGTGGGAAGAGAGTGCCCTGAGAGTGCAGTGTGTCCGTACTCGAACCAAGAGGGCAAAACCCTTCAAAACAGAGGGAGTGCAACATCTCGGGAAGCTGCTGTGCAATATTACTGTATAGTTTACTGCGCATTACCTTGATTTAAATATATGTTAATCCCAAATCAGTCACCATGCTGAGATTAGACGGGCTGCCTTAAGTGGTATGCAGTCTAAAAGATTAAGTATATTTAAAACTGCATCTAGTCCTGCAGAGGAAATGAGTTGCTTGTGGATTTTTTTTCTTCTTCTACCTGAACAGGGTGGTCCACCAGAGCTGCTCATGGCTCGATGACCCTCTGGTTTCTTATGGTTGCCACGCAGCCATGTGTATACTGTGTATGTGTATAGACTGGTAGCCAGATTTGTAGTTCAAAGACCGCACAAAGAAAGCTACAATGCCGTTTCTGGCTGCTTTATAGCTGTATTTATCCTGCACTTATGGGTTAACCATTTTATTATTAGCCCTGGATCGCATTTCAAACTCCGCGCCCTGTCAGCTGTTGCAATCCACCACTGCTCGTTTTCAGTGGTTCAACGTCACGGAGGCGGCGGTTTGAATACACGCAAAAGGCCTCCTCCCTTTAAGCCCACGGGAGAAGCATTCCATAGCGAAACGTATGTCGGTGCGACTCCTTGTTCTTGTCCTCTCTCAGGACACATCCACGCCGGGCACATCCATGCCACGCAGATCAGCACCTCATAACCATAAGTATTTTACAGTCGTTACTGGTTATTGTTTACCGCATGGGACTATTCAGCCTCACTTTGAACCAGTGGTTACTTACCTGTACAGACATTTTTTACTCTGTCTATATTCAGCAGGTTTACTTTTTTTATTTGCTCATGCAGATACCTGTATTTAGTGTTCGAATTACAATCCATGCTGTATTGTGTTTGTCGGAGGATGTACTGTATTGTTCCACACCCTAGTATTTTGGTCAGTCTAGGGAGGCAGTTCTTTGCCTTGCCTCTCCATGTTCACTGTTACAGCTCCCATTATTAATATTAGGGGTTTTGGCTCACAGGCTTGGTAGTCCGCATTTACTGTTCCAAGGGCGTTTGGTTTTGGCGTTTGGCGTTTGGAATTTACTGTTCCAAGGGCGTACTGTGGCGTGTTATTTATTATATTGTGCTCTACACAGAAACAGCTATACACACACACACACCACAAACTACTGCTACACACAAACTCTGTAGCTACATCCAAACTCTGCTGCTGCTACACACACATACAGCGCACACACACACACACACACACACTGCCGCAGACACACACACACTCTGCAGCAGACACACACTCCCTCAATCAAATGTGTTTGTGGAGCTGTGTTCACGGAGGGAGGAGGAGGGGTCACTGCCTGGCTGCTGCTTCCTGACCAATGCCCTGCCCGGTCTCAGAGCTGTTCTGACAAAAGGAAAAGCTGATGAAAGCTAGAAATAAACACTTTGCAAGCTGCCAAAAATGTGGGCATTACTGAATGAATAATGCCCGACATTTTAACCAGTGAGCAGGGATTTCAATAATGCCTGGAATTTTACAGCTTTAGCCTATAATAAATAATAATATAATAATAAAGTATCCTATCTGTTCAGGGACCGGATACAGCTGAAGTGTATCTGGACTGAGCTGCATTTCTTCTGAATATTGGAGGATCAGAAAACTCATAGGAAAGTACCACGTTCATATATTTTTTTTTTTAGAGTGCGAACGGGCCAGTGGAAGGGGTATTCTACCCTGGAACGTTGCCCCCTGTAAATTCGTTTTTGTCCTTTTTTTTTTTTTTCTCTCAATTAGATTTTTATTTTACACTGATATTCACCCATGTTAGTTGTCTCGTTAGATTTACTGTTTTGCCTGCACATTACCAGTATATAGGGAATGTACAGATGCAGCCTCGAGTATCCGAACACTTGCCTTGGAAAATCTGGGGCAATCTCCCAGTAATGCTGCAACATTTCTGTGACATTTCTGCAGACAGACTAATGCCCTTCATATAAACACAGTGGTGGTTCCCTGGTCAGTTTGAATGGGACTGCCAGGGACCCCCACTGTGCTAATCCGATGGGCCATTAGTCTGCAGAAATGTCACAGAAATGTTGCAGCATTACTGGGACATTGCCCCAGATTGCCCAAGGCAAGTGTTCGGATACTCGAGGCTGCATCTGTATAGAGGGATTGTCTATACCCGGCAGGGATTCCCTGTATGTCATGAACCACAACATTGATCCTTAATACTACTTCATGGCAGCCCTGTAAGAGAAACACTCAGTGTTTTGTGATACACTTGTGATATGAACACGAAAAATTGTTTCTAGTTTGTGTTTCTTCAATTAGTAATGTGGGATACCCATTTTTGTATATAGGGGTTAATAATAGCCTACTCTTTGATCCTAGGGATCAGATAGATAGAGTACATTGGCACATCTAACACTCACTTGCATAACAGATCCATTTCACCCCAAGCACCATTCCATTCTAGTTGTCTAACGATTTCATTATGACCCTAAACGTACATCCCGTCACTGTTGTCCCTATGCTTTTGTCTTTCTATGGCTGGCCTTTTTCTCAGTCAGTGGCCCACACTCAATATGTGGTGAAGCTGCATTCCCTGTGCCGGGGAAGAGTTAATTTCCGTTCAAATAATGGTGCTAGAAAAATATCTGCAACACTGGGAGATGGCTTCAGAGCATATTCAATGAGGGCCAATGTCTCTGTACTCTTTGTAGTAGTTACAGGAGAAAATAGGCTCAGTGTAGAGGATTGAACACTGCCTGAATTTACGGCGCTATCCTTGATTGATTGAGATAGTTGGCAGCAGTGTCATACATCAGGTCAAGAGTTAACTTCCCAGCCTGCTTAAGTTCCACACACTCTCTTCCTGCTCACGAACTTGTGGTTCTAGTGAGAACAGTTTGCAGGTTCAATAGGCAGACCACCACGATTCACTCCAAAGTCCAAAGTCGCAAGGCCTGCCCATGTGACAGCAAAGGCATTTGAGCAAGTTATTTGAGACAAAACCTTTGTGCCCTGTACCATGTGATTTTAATGTTTGAGTAAAATCTGTGGGATTAATGTGACGCCTATGTATTTTTAAATATATATGTATATGAATGAGGAAAAATATCATATACTGTAATATAGTTTTTAAACATGAAGTTGAGCCCTAGTAGGGGTTTGATTTTCCCTTTTGTCTAATGTCACTGTGCTCAATAAGAATTTGCATCAACAAAGCCCAATTTAGTGCATCTCCCTCACCTTTTATTGACTCTCTGATAGACAGGTTAGAATAAGGCAGGGGTGCGCGCAACATTTTCGGGGGGGAGGGCGGGGCGCGGATCTTACAGGGGCACCGCAATCTTCCGTACAGCACTTAAATAAAATGTCAGGCCTCTTACCTTCTTACCAGCAGCTTCTGGCGACGCATTGCCATGACAACGCAGAGTCAAATTACGCCGCCGATGCCGGGGGGCAGGGGGGGGGGGGGGGGGGGAGTAAACCAGACATGGAGGTGCAAACAAAAAGTTTGCGCACCCCTGGGATAAGAGTAGAGAAAACATGACTGACAAACATTTTCCCAATCAAATGCCCAAAGAAAAATGAATCCAGCTTAATTTTCAAATCAACAAAATCAGCCAAACCATTAATTATAGTTACCTTTGTTTTAAAGGAGAAGTGTTTGATTTCCTCGGGCTGCTCCCTTTTGTCTGATGTGACTGTGTTCAGCAAGTGTACAGCCAAGGTCCCCCCTTCCGTACCACCCCTTTATCTATAGTGGTTCCCTGACCAGGACTGGGTGGGATGAAGGTAAAGAAAACACTTTATTGACACACTTTTGCATTCAGAGTAGGGTTGCCAGGTGTCCCGTATCGAACCGGACTACTATGTATTTGGAGGTGAGTGGTAATGTTTGTGTATACCGGTATCACCTCTCTGGACACAGTGACCTGACCGTCTTGGGGGGCCACAGGATTTCCCCAAGCAGGGAGAGAGCAGGGCTGTTGCTCGGGGGATTGGCAGCGTCCTTCACCCTGATTGGCAGCTGCTGGGTAATGCAGCCAATCGGGAGATGGTGTCAGGTGCCTGGAGGTGGGGCCAAGGAGAGGAGGAAACAGCAGGGAGTGAGGTGTGTGTATGTGTATCTCGAGCATGTCGCACCTTTCAGTACTTTTGAAGAAGCCACCTGGCAACCCTAATTCAGAGGCCCCTAACAAATTCAACTGGCCAACTATGTGGGATTGCACCGTTTAAGTAGACAAGTAAACAAAAGCTTGATTTTTAGATCACCTGTCAGGGGTTGCAACGGAAGTAGTGAACTGGCAACCTGTAGTTCATAGCAGTGAAGAGCTCTGTCATGTGATACTGTGGAAGTTCAGTCTGGCTTTGTTCCAGTTCTCAGCCACTTCACTAAGATAGAAATCGGAATCCATCTGACTGTTTTGATCCCCATCTGCAGATAAATCTGGTCGATGTTTTTTAATTGAAAAACCATGATTACCACTACTTTTTTTTTTTTTTAAACTTATGCTTCCACTTTGTTTTTAAAAGAAACATTTGATTTACTTTGGGATATGCCAAGTCCCTTTGGGATATGCCAAGTCCCTTTATGCAATACTAAAAACAAAACAAAAAAAAAGCTGTGTGTGCTGTGCACGCGCATAGTAAGTGAAACTTCTTTGACTTTTGTCACAGAAATTGTATTTGTGTTGGTGATGTTTAAATTAAAAATCAAAATACAATTTTTGACAAAACGCAAATAAATTTGACTTAGAATGCGCGTGCTCTGCACACATCCCCTGTATTAGCTATTTGCACTAAGTGTGAATTCGTGTGTGCGGGTGACTGAGTGTGCGGTTGACTGCGTGTGACTGCGACTGCGTGTGACTGCGACTGCGTGTGACTGAGCTACTCAGACCATAGCATTTTAATTCTGTTGCTTGCCTCCCTTTGGCGGCTGTGCATGCGTGATCGGTGCTTTTCGGACATGCATTCGTGATCGGTAGCCGCTCCTGCGCATGCGTGGATGGCAAGCATCAATCTATGTCACACCCAAACTTTGCCATTCTAGGAAATATGCCACTGGTGTTGGGTTTAGAGCTTGCAGGGATTGTGTGTGTTGAATTGTCAACTAGTAAAGTAACTGTTGTTTGGGGGTTAGTGACCCCTCCTCCCTAGGATGAAGGAGACTCCTCCCCACTGTTAAAGTAGCAGGTTATTTCATGCAACTGTGGCCGACTTGTCTATGAAGCAATTTTCCCTTTTTTAGAAGTAACTGAGACTATTCACAGGTAGTGTTAGGACCTGCAGAGGGGACATGCCATGACGTGGCTGCAGGCTTATGTAGCCAGGTGCACCAACGTATCATATACATATTATTATTACACATAGTGGTAGCGCTGACCACGGGACAAAGGGGTTAGGTGGTGGACACGGTGTGGGGATACACGGTGGTGGGTAGGTACGCTCCTAGTGGAGTGAAGGACACTTTGGGACTCCGTTATAGACGGTGGAGTTACCCCCTAGGGGGAGTGTTATTAAGTGTGTATTATTCCTGCATATATATATAAACTGGTTATATACATTCCCGTGTATGTACTTATTGTGTATGTGGGTCCTGTGTAGGCAACCTTCTACATTTCTAGAACCCTGCACAGGTGGAGGTGCTGTAAATCAGATCGAGCTGAAGGACTCACCCCAGGTTCCCAACAAGCGGAGGCTCAGGCCTCTTGTGAACCTACAGGTGTATGCACCACACCTGGTAACACATAGGTTTCCACCCAGACACACTGTATCTGTGATTGGGATAGAGGGAATACCCGTTAAACTTATAACTCTTTGGTCAAAGAGTTTAAACAGATGACCCTTACATATGAGAAGACAAACAGATAAGATTTATTATATAATTTGTAATTTGGATGCTGGATTTTGGTTTTTGTTGTATTAACGACCCTAATAACTAAGGAGCCATTTAGGTGCATCTTTGTCACGGTTGTGCTCGCCACAAACCTGGGTCGGACCGCGTGGCTGAGGTGGGGTTGTATAAGCACCGACCTTAGACCGCGCAGGCTGATCCGGATTGCGCAGTTCATAGTCGTACATAGCAGGGTCGGGACTGGAGAAGGCAGCATCGTCAGTGGGTAAGCCAGGGTCAGGATTGGAGACATCAGGGTAAACGTTATCCAAGCGGAGTTTCGGCAACAGGTAGTCAGGAGTTCCCCGCTTCAGCTTAGGAGCGGGGGAGCGGATTCTGTGCGTGCGGCGACCATGGCCCATGGTACTGGTCTCAGGAAGGGATAGGCAGACCGGAGTGGGCGCATCGCCTGGCAGCACCGGTAAACCAGTGCTTCAGCGCAAGAGTCCAGAGCAGGCCTGTGCAAGGAGAGAGAGAGCTACAGACCTCAGGACTCATAGACTGGCCTCTTCCAAGGGTAGGGCAGCAGGCCACAGGAAACAGGGAGCTGAAGTATACTCGGGAGGTGCTCCGCTTCAGCACAGGAACCAGGACACGGCCTCTGCAATGGAGAATGAGCAGCAGGCCCCAGGAACCAGTAGATAGGCCTCTGCTGTAGAAGGCCTAAGGAAACAGGGAGCTGAAGTCAACACTGGAGAGTACTCCGCTTCAGCAAAGGAGACAGGAACAGGCCTCAGGGAAGCAGGCCTCTACGTAGAGAGTAGTAGCTGGCCTCAGGATACTCAGGAAAGACATGCCCCTGCATGAAGACTAGCAGCAGGCCTCAGGAACTAGGGAATACAACTAGAGAGGTTAGTACACACACAGACATGCCAAGGGCTTGTGGCAGAACACGTGTGACATCCAGGAAGGATTATGCTCGTCAGGGAAGCATTGTAGGAAGGCTGTCTTTAAAGGTCAGTGAACCAATAGCAGAAGGGGCGAGAGACAGCATTGCTTTAATGATTGAACCCAGGGTGGAGCTGCAGTAAATATCAGAAGCAGTGTTCCAGGGCTGCACAGGTCTGTAAGGCAAGGCAAACAGTAAACTAAGGTGCGGATCCGTTACACCCTTACAGGTGGAGGCGCTGTGTTCGAACCATCAGGTAACCCCAGGCTCCCAGTGGCGGTGGTTCAGGCCTTCTGTGAGCTTATCAGGTAACGCACCACACCCGGTAACACAAGTGTATTTCCCCACATGGTCCATATCTGCGATTGAGGGGGGGGGGAAAGGTGTTACAATTAAAAAAAAAAAGTGAAAACACAACATTGAAAACGGAAAATAATACATAATACTGTAGGTACCGTAGGAGTGTGGATGACACTGGGGAAAGCAAGCCAAAGAGCAGGGAGAATAAAAAGGCAAATGGGAGAAGGAACAAGGGGGGGGGAGAGGGAAGGGAGGTAGCAAAGAGGTGGATGAATGCCCCCCCCTAAAAGGATAGCCTTTGTGCATGTACTAGATTGGAGAATAGGGTTTGCACCCAAAACATTGATGCTGCAACGATGCAGATTTGTGGATATATAATGAAGCAGTAGAGTAAAACACCGCAGCAACAAAATGTCCAATGATATCATAAAAACCTCTATAATGAACCCATAGACCTAGATGGGGGGCCTTTAAAGCATGGCTGGTAGAAGTACAGCGGAGCCCTGTCAGAACAGAGCCCCAAAGTAAGTCAAATATCCAGCTACTGCTAGCCTCACCTGCATCTGGTAACCGAGGGGTTGTGTCAGCTGGCCCACATCTCCGATCAAACTGTAGAACCGCCAGGTGCTGCTGGAAGAGAATGCTGCTGTTGTTGCTGGAAGCGGTGGCGTGCTCCAGCTCGCAAAAGGTAAATCAGGTATGGGAAGAAAAACGGCGGTCACTGCTACTCCAAAAAGAACTCCAAACAGGCGCGTAAAAACTAAATTACTTTAATGATCAAAAACAAAAAAGAACATCCACATGGTAGTATACCTCTGACGCGTTTCGTTCTATAGTAGAACTTTATCAAAGAGTAACACCCTCTCCGTCCTCTTCTCTCTAAATACATTAAGCCGTGCTATCATTGGTCAAAAATCACCACATGACCAGTCTCAGCCAATAGACTGAGAACCAATCAGAATAGATTAAAATCGGCTGCATAACCATTGGTTCAACTCAATCACGTGACCGTTCTCAGCCAATAGACTGAGAACCAATCAGAATAGAGAAATATCGGCTAGTATTAAGAGGGAGTAGGAGGTGCTCGTGAGTGTTCAAAAATGAACACAGTGTGTCACGAGATATCCACATAAAAAACAACCTTACAATTTTACAACTTGACAAACAATACAGAAAGAAAGGGGAGTTTAAAAACAAAGAACATGTGGAAAAAAAAGCTGTGTGTGTTGTGCACGCGCATAGTACAGTAAGTGAAACTTCTTTGACTTTTGTCACAGAAATTGTATTTGTGTTGGTGATGTTTTAATTAAAAATCAAAATACAATTTCATTGACAAAATGCAAATAAATTTGACTTAGAATGCGCGTGCTCTGCACACATCGCCTGTATTAGCTATTTGCACTAAGTGTGAATTCGTCGTGTGTGCGGGTGACTGAGTGTGCGGTTGACTGAGTGTGACTGCGACTGCGTGTGACTGCGACTGCGGGTGAGTGTGCGGGTGACTGCATGTGCGGGTGAGTGTGCGGGTGACTGCGTGTGCCGGTGAGTGTGCGAGTGAGTGTGCGGGTGACTGTGAGTGTGCGGGTGAGTGTGCGGGTGACTGTGAGTGTGCAGGTGACTGTGAGTGTGCGGGTGACTGTGTGTGTGACTGCGTGTGACTGAGTGTGCGTGTGCGGGTGACTGTGAGTGTGCGGGTGACTGCGTGTGAGTGTGCGTGAGTGTGCGGGTGCGTGTGACTGTGCGGGTGACTGTGTGTGTGTGTGACTGTGCGTGTGACTGTGTGTGCATGTGACTGTGTGTGCGTGTGACTGTGCGTGTGCGTGTGACTGAGATGTGTTTTACAAATAGTCTCACCCTTTATATTCTGCATGAATACACCATGTTTGTAAAATTAGTACCATTATTATAGTGTCCTTTGCTCAAATAACTGTGCTCTCTCTTGCACTCAAGCACAGCACCACTGAGGTTGTATTAGTACTGTGACCACTGCATTTTACAATCTGATATATTGCTGACTTTGTATAGATCAGATATTTCCAGTACACAGAAGAATGTTATATTTCATTTGGGTTGACAGTTGAGATTTGTCATACAGATACCTTGCTATTTCCTTATCCCTGAGTATTTACTAGCACTGAGATTTCCAGTGTTTAGTGTGTCCTGTTCTGACAGTCTTTCATTGTTCTGCTGAAGGCTCATGCCAGTCTGGATGGTTCCTTCAGTGCATATTAGCAGAGAGCACAGGACACCAGGAGCTGCATGCAGCTATATCTCACCATCAGAAGCAGCATCTGACACTGACTGTACCTTATTCATACACACACACACACACACACACACACACACACACACACTGAACGGCTTGCAGGGAATGCACATCCACTTCTGCCCTGTCCTGCTACTCACTGCACACACACAGAATCACTAGGATTGTGATGTTTTCAATGTGATGTCCCTCTCCCCAGCCTATTCTTCCTTTTGATATCCTTTAATGTGGACATCGTTGCCAGGTCCGATCTCCTCCCTCCCTCCTCCCTCCTCCCCCCTTCCTGTCCATCGGCAATTCAGCATGTCAGCGACACACTGCTCTGCTTCCTCTCGGTTACCCTTCATGATCCCTGGGCTCCTCTCCTCTGGCAGCGCTCAGTCAGCGGGACACAGGGAAGGGGAGGGAGGTGAGAGGCTGAGCAGCGGCTCACTGAGTCTGATTTAAAATCCCCGCGCTTGCTACACCTTTCACTCTAGCACCGGAAGCTCTGTGGCAGCCATCTTGCTATACCCATGGCAGCTGACGTGTGGGGGTAACGGCGGCCGTTAGGAGCGGCGCCGGCGGCTATTGCTGCCGCCGCCGCCGCAGGTCACAGTAGATGCGGGGGGAGGGGGGGGGAGCCGTGACGTCACTTCCGCTCCACATTTCGCCCCCAACTCTCCCGTTTTACTCCATCAGAATAGGTGCCACTAAAGAAGTTTCACTTCAAAAAATGTTGCATCAACAATTTGATTAGCTCATCATAGATAATGTACACTTATATATGAAAACATAATAATCACTATAGTAGTATAAATAGAACCAAATAATTATTAAAGAGCAGAAGAAGCTAAGGATGCAACATTATATATATACATTAGTACCTGCTATATAAGTTTCAATGTATACGGATACTATTGGAGAAGCTGGCTAAAGACAAGGTCTAACAGATAATCCATTATAGAATGATATCATGGAAATACATCCTATGTAAAAGAAAATCCTCCCTCCTCCCTCCTCCCTCCTCCCTCCTCCCTCCTCCCTCGCAATTCAGCATGTCAGCGACACACTGCTCTGCTTCCTCTCGGTTACCCTTCATGATCCCTGGGCTCCTCTCCTCTGGCAGCGCTCAGTCAGCGGGACACAGGGAAGGGGAGGGAGGTGAGAGGCTGAGCAGCGGCTCACTGAGTCTGATTTAAAATCCCCGCGCTTGCTACACCTTTCACTCTAGCACCGGAAGCTCTGCGGCAGCCATCTTGCTATACCCATGGCAGCTGACGTGTGGGGGTAACAGCGGCCGTTAGGAGCGGCGCCGGCGGCTATCGCCGCCGCCGCCGCATGTCACAGCGGGTGTGTGTGGGGGGGAGCGGTGGCTGTTAAGAGCGGCGCCGCCGGCTATCGCCGCCGCCGCCGCAGGTCACAGTAGATGCGGGGGGAGGCCCTCCTCCCTCCTCCCTCCTCCCTCGCAATTCAGCATGTCAGCGACACACTGCTCTGCTTCCTCTCGGTTACCCTTCATGATCCCTGGGCTCCTCTCCTCTGGCAGCGCTCAGTCAGCGGGACACAGGGAAGGGGAGGGAGGTGAGAGGCTGAGCAGCGGCTCACTGAGTCTGATTTAAAATCCCCGCGCTTGCTACACCTTTCACTCTAGCACCGGAAGCTCTGCGGCAGCCATCTTGCTATACCCATGGCAGCTGACGTGTGGGGGTAACAGCGGCCGTTAGGAGCGGCGCCGGCGGCTATCGCCGCCGCCGCCGCATGTCACAGCGGGTGTGTGTGGGGGGGAGCGGTGGCTGTTAAGAGCGGCGCCGGCGGCTATCGCCGCCGCCGCCGCAGGTCACAGTAGATGCGGGGGGAGGGGGGGGGAGCCATGACGTCACTTCCGTTTCACATTTCCCCTCCAACTCTCCCGTTTTACTCCATCAGAATAGGTGCCACTAAAGAAGTTTCACTTCAAAGAATGTTGGATCATTTGAAGATCGATAGAGCACCGCTACTTTCTTTGACACTTCATCCACTGATCTTAGTTTAGGGACAGATGTAACTGGGATTCTGTGGACATCTTCCTGCCTTTGCCATTTTCAGTCTCACCAGCTTTTTAAACATCATTGCCAGAGTCATTTATATACGGTATGCAAGTCGTTGGCAATACACATGGAGATGTTAACGGTCACTTGGTATTTACCATAAGCCCCTGTACCACTTAACTTTTGCATTTTTAATCTTAACGATATACCGAATTGTGAGGTCTTTTTAGTAGTTGTCGGTTTTGCAGATGTATTGTCCTAAAGACGTTTTGTAGGCCCGGTGGTTTTCCACTAGCTTGCATAATGGTAACAGGGTTCCTCCCAGAACATATTGTTCCCTGTAAAAAGGTTGCCTGTGGCGAGGCTAAGGCAGTGACACTTCCTGTCTCACATAGCTTGCAGATCCCAGTGGTCCAGCAGGGAGGGATGACGGAAGTCCTCTCTAGAATCACGCTGACGGGCAGCGAACCTTTGTTTTAGTGGAAGGCGTCATGCCATAAATATTTTGAATAAGGAAGGGGATTTTTTTTCTCACTGAGAAATGTTCTTAAAGGGACAACCCCACTTAGTACCAAACTTAACTAATGGTAGTGATATGTGTAACTGTTGGGAAGTGATTGATGTATTTTGTTAGACAAAATGAATAAACCACAAAATCGAAATCGTACAAACTAGGAGAGTAACAATGCCCTTTAGTAAATGAAAACAAAGTTAAATAAACGTATTTGCCAAGTTTGTCTTGGAAATGTTCCTGGGGGAACCCTGCCACGGATTTGAATAACCAACCAATCGCACATTGCTATATAACAGAAGTGCACAAGTCATTGGTGATTCATAAAATGTGGCCTGGTATTCCTTGTGAAGCGGTTTGAGAAATACTGGTTTAGATACTGGAGGATGGTGAGAAGGAGTATAAGGGGAGGTTGGGGGTGTGAGTGCCACGGGTCCTCATTCCTGTTTAAAGGTCCTGTGTTACGCGGTCCAATTGGAAGCTGCAAGGGATGATGTATCGGCTTCCTATTGGTCCGCGGAATGCAGGGTCCTTTAAACTGCCATATTGGGTGCCCAGCCAGAGCTGCTACCAAAGGCACTTTCTCTTGCAAGTATCTGGGAAGCAGGAGGTCCCTGGAGCTCAAATTAATGTGGTTCAGCTCTGGAGAACCACTGCTTCCAACTGTTTTTTTTATTTTTTTTAAGTAGGGCTTTAAAGGTTCGATTCTTGGTAGTTATAAACAAAAAACAAATGTAGAGTAACAGTCTAATTGGCTTCCTTAAACCAGTGGTTTTTCTACAGGGGTCCCTATGAACCCATTGGTTCCTTGCGCATCCCTAAAGGGTTCCCTGCAATTTTCAGGTAACTTGAAAACTGTACCAAATAGAGAAGAATTTAAGAAAAATCCACCAAAAATGATGAGGCGGTGCATTGCAAAAATAAGTAGGGCTTAAGCACAACATTTCTTAAAGTAGATGGTTTATTGGGCACTTATCAGCATAAGGAATGGATCTAGAGAATAGACAAATGTACCTCTTGCGTGTTTTGCACCTATTGGTGCTTCTCTCAAAGTGTGAATATCCCAATGAAATGTTGCCTCATTATGTATGTACTTACACCGGAAGTGACGCTGCGTGCAGCAGGATAAAGTGTCCCTCTTGGGCTGGATAAACCAATCTGATTGATGGCAATGTTATATCCTGCACACATCGGCCCATTCGGGTGGATATCAAGGTTACACAGTTATTCATAACATTAAGATGTTTGACATTAACAAACAAATAAATGGACAAAATGACATACAATAGATCAAATCAACTGCCTATTCAGTAATATTATCATTTAAACAGTCTAACATGATGCTATTAAATGAACAGAACTCTAGTGTGGGAAAAACATATAGTTGTTTGTATCATATAGATAAGGGTACATGTGTGCACAGTAGATTCCAAGGACTGGGACAAAGATCTCTAACTGAAAAGAGATTTGATATTCTTATTGTTATGTAAACTAACCCAATGAATCTCATATAATTATGAAAACACAAAAGGAATCTATCAAGTTGTGAGTACAACTAAAGCTTCATACACCAAGGTGCTATCTGGATGTGGCTCCTCCGCCAGGTTACAGCTGTACGCCAGGCTGCATTTCTTAGGGACGATGGGATCCACCAGGCTCGACATGAACCTGCCGAGTATGGCTTGTTTTATAGTTGGCGCGCTCGCGCGTGTGCTAATGCTCGTGCACGTGAATCACACTTTGTGTGTGTATGATCTGTGCTGTGAGCGACAGCTGCGCGTGGCTATGACGCGAACGGGTAGGCAGACAACGTTCAATTTCAGTGCAACATGGTAATAAATATAAACAGATTTAGTTAGATGTAATTTACAAAACTCATTTAATTGTTTTTGACTTTTGTGAAGAAACATAACCAGTTCTCAGCATTATAAAACAGCTGCTTTTAGTCATTTTAAGAATCGAGCCATTATGATTATGAGGCTTGGTTTATTTTTGTTCCATGTTGATACATTTTGCACTGAATGTGTTTGTTTAAGTGGACGATGTTTGCCAATGAAATTGCAGCCTCACTGTGATTGGCTAATAGAGCGTGACATGCACTGGCAGCTGCGCCAAAAGACACTTTTCATGTCTTTACTCCGATCTGCCGGGTCAACGCTCACTGCAGTGTGCGTGTCGGAAGTATAGAACGTCCGGGTTAAGCACAGTCGATTTCTAATTGAGGTGCGCGCGCACTATATAACACGCCTTAGGTGGCCTTCCCGCCGCTTTTATGCCACATATGAAGAGTTTATAGCCACAATCGAAGTTAAATGAAAACCTATTTCATGCTTTTTAACCACACAGATCGAATACCTTATCCAGCGCCCTGCCTGGACCCAGACCCGACTTATTCAACAACAGACTCCATTTTTATTATCTTTTTATGGATTAAAGCTTCAGTTAAAGCAATACCCTACATGTTGTTGTGTTTATTTTTTTATTTTAATTTTTTTGTTTTTTTTAAATCAGTTCTGTACTATGAGAAAATACTTGTAGCATTTAAAAAATAATCATTTTTAAAGACATTTTTAATGTATTCTAATGTAACAAGCAATTTTGTTTTTATAGCAACCATTTACAAAATCACATCCCCTTCCTCTTGTGAGACAGGGTCTGGCACAACCCTTTTGTCTCACTCTAGCAGTGCACCAATTGTATCTAGTGCCTGCCTGGTCACATGATCTTCCACACAGAACTTTGCACCTTGGGTCCTCTTCTGCAGCACTGATGGTGATTTAGTGAACCCGCAAGCTGAATCTTCGCCGATCGATCACAGGAGAACGGATCGATCGTCAACTTAGCTAATCACTTGTCAGTGTGCAAATTGTATTGATGCACATATTTAATGGATAAAATATATATATATATATATATATATATATATATATATATATATATGTTCAAATAACGGGGGGAAAAAGGGGGGGGGGGGTGGGGAAAAGGAACCTCGCATCTACTTTTACAATATTAATGCCACCATGAGCCAAAAATTTTTTTTTTAACTTTACATTAGTAAGAATTGGCGGTGCTCACGGGTTGAAAATAGTATGAGTGAAAAGAGAAAAAAGTAACCCGTATGGGAGCACTCAGGTATGCAATTAACATATAATATTTTATTATTTTGACACAATGCAAAAAAGGATGAATAAACAGTACATGATTAAAAACACTTAAAAAAAGGCTTGGACCCCTGTCACGGGTACTACCCATAGACACAAATGGGCAAAACTAGGGAATGACTCAAATTGTCAACCCTTAACATGAGAAGGATAGTGACTCAAGAGACACTAGGATAGGTTAGTATAGATCACAGTAGGTTAATGGGTTCACAGGCACCTATACAAAGCTAAAGATAATACGTACTACACACCAGTGAAATGACTAATCAAAATATAAATGACAATCTTAAACCATCATCAATCTGCTTGAGCATACAAATATGTAACCAATATCAACAGCTCAAAGTAATCACTTGTAGAGAAAAGGTAGCATGATGGGATGAAATCACTAGATGTGTAGAGCAATGAAATGTATGAATAGCATGTATGGAAAATTACCTGATGAACGCCTATTAAATAACCTTGTGTGTGTTGTCAGTATTCAAAATGAAAAAATAGAGTGTCACAGTCCAAAGATTAATTGCACCAGTGCTGGGTAGCATAGTTACGTGAACATCTGTCAGGGTCCTGCCTAGCACCCCCACTCCGACGCGTTTCGTCCAGAGACTTAGACTTGGAGTATATATATATATATAGTGCAGAATAAATGAGTTCTTCAGTATTAGGTGATACCTTTTTTATTGGACTAACAATTTATGTTATAGGACAAGCTTTCGAGAGTTCTCCTCTCTTCTTCAGTTCAAGCAATACTGATATACACAGGAATCTATGGCTAAAACAGTGTAGAGAGAGAAAAAAAAACAACAGATATGTACTGTAGATAAGGTAGGGTGTTAAAAGTGTTTTTGTTTTGGTGTCAAAGAGTCTTATCATTCTGAGTTCAAATGTTTTCCGTTCTTGGGTGCTTTTAAACATTCCATTGAGGATTTTTTTTGATAGAAGATCTCTCCATGGGGATAGGTTGTACATAGTTTTTTTCTGCTTCTGTGTTGATGCTAGTGAGGAAACGTGCGATCTGAAGCTCTGTACTGTATCTAGCCGTCAAGTATGATGTTGCGTCCTGTTGGTGGTGTGAAGTACGTGTTCTTCTTCTTCTTGTTCTCTGTCATTATGGGGGTGCTCTCTTTTTTGTGGAAGTATTCTTTCAGTCGTAGACTCCTGAAGAATTCTTCTAGGTCTGAGAATAATTGGATTTGATCCAGTTTGGTGGTGGGACAGAATGTTAGTCCTTTGGAGAGAACGGAGGTCTCAGGTTTTGAGAGTTTATAATCAGACAGGTTTATAACTCCATGGCAGGCTGTGTGCTCTTCTGGGTTAAGGTTGTGTATCTGTCTTGAAAAGTCAGTTCTGGTTTCTAGTTCTAAGTAGTTGTCCTGTTTTTTGTTGGTTTGAAATCCCTTATGTTGTGTCCATGGTCTGCAGTCATAATGAGAGAGGAGTTGTAGTTTCTTCTGTTTCTTCTTGATTGAGTTCCGCTGCAGTCTCTTGTGCAGAGTTTGCATATCTTTTTCCAGTTTGTTGGTATTTGCACTGCTTTGCAATTGCAGGGTTTGGCGTATTGTGCATTTTTGCCGTTCTAATTCCTGTTTTTTTCCATATAATTGATGGATCAGTTTGTTTCTCAGTTTCTCACTGAGGCGTTTGCATTGTTCTTCAGCGTAATGGGAATTGTGTGTTGTTGCAAGTGGGGACTGCAATGGGTACCAAGATGGCACCGCAATATGCCAATCTTTTCATGGCAAATCTTGAACAAAGATTCCTAACTACATGCCCCCACAAACCCTACAAATACTACAGATACATTGATGACCTGTTTATAATATGGACAGAGGGTGAAGGAAACCTAAAACAATTCCACGAGTCCCTGAACTCATTCCATCCATCAATTAAACTCAATGGATTATTCGGCAGACCTAGTAAATTTTCTAGATACTACAGTAACACTGAAAATGGCAAACTACACACATCTGTATACAAGAAACCAACAGACAGATGCAGTTACCTCCACAACTCCAGCTTCCATCCCACTCATACCAAACAAGGTATCATACACAGCCAGGCTATAAGATACCACCGCATATGCTCTGACACTGAAGACAGAAACAGACATCTCACAACCCTGACCGAATCGTTCAGACAGAAGAGATACAAACCAAAGACCATTGCCAAAACTATTACATCTGCACTAAAAGCCCCACGAGAACACCTGCTACAATACAGACAGAAAAAACCCACCACACGCATACCACTAGTGGCCACATACAACCCTACCCTAGAGGGTATACAAAAAATAATCAAATATCTGCAACCCACGCTGGCAGAGGATGCGACATTAAAAGAAATCTTTCCCAAACCTCCCATTCTTGCATTCCGGCAACCACCAAACCTCAAACAGAAATTAGTCAGCAGAAAACGTCACAATGAACTTAAAGACACTGATAATGGCACAAAACCGTGCAACAACAAATGCTGCAAACTGTGCAAACATATATGCCAAGATCCCACAGCCAGTCACAATCATGGAACACTCAATGTTAAAGGATCATACAGCTGCACATCCAGGAATATAGTGTATATGATTCAGTGCAACAAATGTGACCAAGGATGCTACATTGGGGAAACCAGCCAAAAACTACAAGGCAGAATGAATATGTACAGATACTCCATCACGAAGAAGGAAGATACTGCTCACCTATGGGACATCATTTCTCACAGCCAGATCATTCCATAAATGATTTAAAAATCAAAATCCTCAATGGAATGTTTAAAGCACCCAAGAACGGAAAACATTTGAACTCAGAATGATAAGACTCTTTGACACCAAAACCAAAGGACTTAATGCGGACATGGGTTTTCTCACACCCTATCAAAATTGTTTGTAATTATCCTGCTTGCCTTTATTCTTATCCACACTTTATCTCCCCCCCCCAGCATCCCTCCCCCTCCCCACCTTTCCCTTGTCACCGTCCCCTGGCTTCAAACACTTTACACCTACCTTATCTACAGTACATATCTGTTTTTTTTTTCTCTCTCTACACTGTTTTAGCCATAGATTCCTGTGTATATCAGTATTGCTTGACCTGAAGAAGAGAGGAGAACTCTCGAAAGCTTGTCCTATGACATAAATTGTTAATCCAATAAAAAAGGTATCACCTAATACTGAAGAACTCATTTATTCTGCACTATCGCAACTGGACTAACACGGCTATTTTTTAAATGGCAGCTTGAACTGCTGCTTTAAGACACACCACATCTGGAATTTGATGTTCTATGTTTCTCTACAGAAGAATTTACAATGCATCTGATCTCAGACGCGCTATTAGAGAGGGTTCGGGTTCCTTACAAGGCATCTGATCTCAGACGCACTGTAATAAAAAATGGCGGGGGATATTAAGTATTTTAATCAATCTGATAATTAAGGGGTTAACGATGGTTACAAATTGTGTTACAAAATACAAGAATTGTTTTTGACAGGTTAAGACCCTTCTTGTGTCTGTGCTGATCTACAAAGAGAGCTTAACATGGGGGCTATCACTGATGGCCCACTAAAAGCAAAAAATTTATAGTTTGAAAGGCTATAGAACAGGGCTGCACAACTCCAGTCCTCGAGGGCCGCAAACAGGGCAGGTTTTCAGGATATCCCTACTTCAGCACAGCTGGCTCAATTAGTTGAGCCACTAATTGAGCCAGCTGTGCTAAAGTAGGGATATGCTGAAAACCTGGCCTATTTGCAGCCCTCGAGGACTGGAGTTCTGCAGGCCTGCTATAGATGATAGCCAGATCCTGGGCTGCCAGCCTGAAAGAAATCCTTACATTCTTGAAATATCCTCTGCATCACAGAGAGGTGACAAACAGGTCACCACTTAGTCTTAGGGCTATTTTACATATAAGATATCATTGGCCTGACGCATATTTAAAAAAATAACAAACACATATTTGTAAATGTTGTAATAAAACAAATCAATTGATGCCAAACACTTGATGTTTAGAAGGTGGCATGGGACAGCTATCCATTTGTCGCTCAAACGTTAGTATTGTTAAATTCATCAAACTAACCTGAACTTATTGATATCACTTGCATGTGACTAAGTATTCTGGCCACAAAGTTATGAGGCCATTTATACTGTATATTCGGACAGCATTTAAACCTTGCAAGAAAAGGTGTTTTTTTTTTTTTTTTTTTTCAATGTAAAAGGTTTGGGCATACAAGTTGGCATGTGGAAATGGAAAATTCGACCAACTAAGGGGAGTGTCCATGCTGGAGCACCTGATATCTCAATACCTGTTGGGAAAAGATCTGATCAATGTTGGCCAATAACATAAGTTTGATTCCATGTTTTATCTTTTTATTTTAAGAAACTGCATTTATTGTAATTGTATGTTCTTGTAATAATCTTTTTCTGTAATCCAAGCACTATGTTTTTTTATATATTAAAGATAAAGATAAACTTTAAGTGATTCTTTGCGCTCCGAATGAACTGTTTGCACACTTTGTAAAGAGTAAAGTACATTTTGCTACAACACATTTTTGTGTGTTAAGTGCATAGTTTTTCTTTAATAAACAGACCAGAGACTCTGCATATTTTTCTAATAATTACCTCTGGTGGTGGCAGCTCATAGATATTGATTGCAATAGAGTAAGCCTAAATATTAACTCATTTGAAGTACCTTGCGCAAGAGAAAGGCGAGTTGGCTAGTTTAGCCATGTGTATTAACCTTGGTTGCATACATATATAGGTAAGAAATACCCTGGTTTTTCTTACCTGTGTTTCGTGTGGACCTTGAAACAGTCCGTCCAAGGGTTTGAGTGTCTTTACTTTTTTGTATTTTTTTTGTGTTTTTTGTGTTTATTTTCACATATTATATACACATATTTTTCCATTTTAGTGTTATATTTATAGTATTGCACTGTGTTTAGATATCGAGCGCCATCTAGTGTGTTTCATATCTTGGTTGCATATATGTCACATTCTCGCATGTGTGCTGTTTGTGACAGATATATTGGGACAGATTGAGGGACATACTATTCATTTGAGGCACCTTTGCGGAATGTGAAAAGTGGGTCAGCTAGATGGCTGTGTATTAACCTCTGTCCCATATACAGGTCACGTGCTCACAGATGTGCAGTACTGTATGTGACACGTGCTATTTGAGAGGGTTGGCGTTCCTTAGAATTTCACAATATGATAGGGTTACTTAACCAAAAAGTTGAAAACCACTGCCTTAAAGAAATGCTTAAAGCAAATAATTGATTGCTTTTGTTTCTTTAGAAATTAACCACACTCCTTTTGGGGGGCTTCTGAATGGGGGGGGAGTGGGGTGAGGGTTTGTTTCCTCTGCGCCTATCCTGTCTTTTTAACACTGCCGATAAGGGAAGGGGTGTAGAGGGAGGGCTTTGTCTGTGCAAACTCTCACACATAAGTAACCCGTGTATCTCGCTGCCACAGTATACTTTGGTCCTAGGTGGGATTTCTTATTTAAGAAGGTTGCAAACCTGTCTGAGACATGTGAATGTGTTCACAAGGGATTTGTTTCATTTGCTGTTCTTTAAAAAGAGAAGTATTAACCGATCTCACCCGGCAACTCTTGCTACTAAAATATAATAGTTCCATATTCTATGTTTCAAGTTGACAACTAGGGTAAAGGAGACAGGAACATTTTGTGTTGATTTCCATCTTTTTTTGTGCGTGCACATACACGTGTGGGGTTATAGGTACGTTTGTCTGTGCATAAGGCAGCTAATCCAGCTTTATGAAGTGGCCCAAACTGTTCCTAGTTCCTGCAGTCGCTCGCCCTGTTGCCAAGTGGCAGAAAGATAAAGTGGATGGGACAGGAGATCAGTAGGGTACAGCAAGAAAACAAACCGAAGGCTTGAAAATCTCCCCGCTTCCCAAGCTACAAATAGTTTTATCCACCGGGGTCAGGCTCGCTCCCAGGGGGGCAATAGAAAGTTGCAACATTGCAACTTTCTATTGGTGACCACGTGGCCACCGTTGTAGTATTCTGAGAGAAACTGCACACCGTTCCGTACATTTTACCAGCAATCAAGGGGTTCCTGGAGCTGGGGCCATCACGCTTGAGCTCCACTGGATGCCCCAGTTCTTCTAAGGCAGGGGTGGCCAACTCCAGTCCTCGAGGGCCACCAACAGGTCAGGTTCTCAGGATATACTGCCTTACGAACAAGATTTATAAAACATACAGGACACCTGCAAGCTCATATTGAACCCCCAAAATAACCACAACCTATATATAAGCATATAGGTGCCACAGAGGAGTGCTACTGAGCATGGCGATATATATTTAAAACCAGAGACAGAACATGAAACACAGACAGAGCTCAGTGCACATCCAGTGAAACCTATACACGGTACAGTGCCTAAGTCTTGTTGAAGCTCACCCCCTCCCACATTTAAATGGTTAAAAGCTCACTCCATAGCATCTCCCACTCTCAGGGGAACTTGCTTGCTTACAGTGTGATTGTGACAAATCTAATACAGAGTGCTTTTCCTGGTACTGTACAGGTTAATAAGAGCTTCAATCAGACTTAGAACTATGCAACTAATTTTGACAGATTTATTATAAATCATTCTTCCTGGTAATGCACAGGTTATTAAGAATTTATATTAGTGTTAGGGACCCCTGGAAATGTGGTCTGCCGTGTAGTGGCTCAAGGGCTTACAACACTTTGGCCAAAATGTTAAACTAAAAGACCATTTTATTTAATAGATATCTATACATATATATTTAGGCACTGTACCGTGTATAGGTTTCACTGGACGTGCACTGAGCTCTGTCTGTGTTTCATGTTCTGTCTCTGGTTTTAAATATACTGCCTTACGCACAGGCGGCAAAATCGGTGGCTCAACTGAACCATTGATTGAGCCACGTGTGCTGAAGCAGGGATATCCTAAAAACCTGACCTGGTGGTGGCCCTCGAGGACTGGAGTTGGCCACCCCTGTTATAAGGCGACAAAAAAGATAATAATCGCTGCAAGAAAATGAGGCACATGAAAACTTCCTAACACTTATTAATCAAGTGTTTTACCAGGAAGTAATACATTGAGAGTTACCTCTCGTTTTCAAGTGCGTCCTGGGCATAGAGTTATGATGACAGATACATGAGTGGACGCCTCAGTACATTGAAAGTGCTCAAACACACAACACCTTCTCTACCACTTTGAACTTTTTCTTTGGCATGTAGGATAGGATTGATAGATTTTTGTAGTTAGCCGTATAGGTCTAATGATAGTCGTCACAAAATCGCTTGCTACATAATTTACAATGTCGGAAAACTGGACCTTCAGTTATCCTGCAATCAGGATAGGTACAATATTGCTACATAAAGAGTCGATGGGAATATTTGTATACATTTATTTTAGATTTTTTTTTTTTAAATGTAAAATGTATGTAAAAAGGATGTTAATAGAAAAGGACGTTTGAAAGCGGCAAATAGTTCTGAAAGATCCGACTTGAATTTCTTTTCCACCATTACAAAAACTAAGCTATTAAATGAAGCTGTGGTATTGCAATTCATAAATGTCATGTACAAGGATTAGCTGTGTTTCTGCAGGAATTTGCTGAGGATACAGTGGCCGCAGATCGTGGTCAGGCTCCGGGTGTGAAAGGCTCGTGGTTGTGCTTGGTGAGAAAGGCCCTTGTTTTTATGCTGTGAGAAATGTGTTGAGCATGCAGCAATTATATTTACTGAGAAAACATTAACAAAATAACTTTGAACTGCGGGGCTACACTATACAGCAGGAGAAATTATAAGCGCAGTTGAATGCGCTAGGCCCGGGAGAAGTATTGGCTCAGTGAGTAAAGACACTGACTCTGAAAACCATGACACTGAGGCAGGAGAACCTGGTTCAATTGCCAGTGTCTGCTCCTTGTGACCTTGGGCAAGTCACTTTATCTCCCTGTGCCTCAGGCACCAAAAACAGATTGTAAGCTCATCTGGGCAGGGACTGTGTCTGTAACAATCCTATGTGCTGCGTACTGCGTGCTGTATGGTAATAAAAGTGCTTTGAGTCCCATTGGGAGAAAAGCGCTATATGAAATAAAGTTGTTGTTGTTATTATTATTAAGTAGTTTTCCCAGTGTCTCAAAGATCTCAATGACAATACTTGAGTAGTGTGAAACTAGGTTTGCCTTCGGAGGTTTTCAAATAAGGGAATTTGATCCGGGGCCCCATATACTACCGAGTCAAAGTAGGCAGGGAAAGAAATCATTAAGAACATTGTGCAATACAGAGATGCAGGGGCGTAGCTATAGCCCGGGCAAAGCCCGTAGGCCCTCTATCCCGCCTCCGCCGTCCCGCCGTAGAGACAGGCGGAGGGGGGGAGATGGAATGCGGCGGGCCCCAGGAGGTATTGAAGAATTAGCCGGTAGTTGCGTAATCACTTGAGTCAGAGGAGGAGGACTGCAGGGGAGGAGTGCATTCTAGCGGTGTGACAAGCAACTTCCGGTGTCTGCTGCTAGAGCGCGCTTGCGGTCCTGCTCTGCTCTCTGATTCTGCTATACCGGCTAATTCCTTGAAGCTGCAGTTCAGGCAATATCCTGCATGTGTGTTTTTTTTAATTAATAAATCAGTTCTGTAGTAAGAAAAAATACTTTTAGCATTTTCCGTTTTAAAAAAACAACAACTTTGAAAGACCAATTTTCTTGTATTCTATTTTAACAAGCATGCTTGTTCCTGTAGCAACGATTTACATTCCCCATATTTAAAGATGTCGCCAAACTTTGCCGATCAATAGACGGAGAACGAATTGACCGGCAGCTATGCAGTTCTTTAGGTAATTAGAGATTGCACACATAAAACTATTGTAGTAAAAAAAAAAAAGGCTGAACTGCAGCTTTAATACCTCCCGGGGCCCGCCGCAGCATACCAGCATCTCCCATCTCCCCCTACCTGTCTCCAAGTGAGTCCTAGACCAGGGGTGGGGGGCGGGAGATTTTCCCGAGAGGGCGCGGGCGGTTGCAGAGGTCCCGTGCTCTTCCCCAAGGCATTTAAATTAAATTCCTGGGGATTGCGTGAGGCCTCTGTAACTTCACTTACCGGGATTCAGATGCGTGGAGTGACCCGTCGCCATGGCAACGCAACGTCAAAAGACTACGCGGGGTCACGACGTGATGTCACATGATCCCGCGGCCATTTGATGCCGCAAAACGACGTCAGCGGGGCGCGAGCAACGGGGGGATGCAACTCCAAATAGTTTGCACACCCCTGTCCTAGACCATTAACCAGGTAGGCATGGGGGGGCGGGGAGATCTGGGGGGAGGAGAAGGTAATATGATTTGATGATGACCCGATGCACTGGGGGAGATATGATGATGGGGACTGGGGGAGATGTGATGATGATGATGAGGGGGACTTTGGGAGATATACCGATCATCATGATGAGGGGCACAAGGGGAGATATGATGATGGGGAGAGAGTGATGGTGATGATGAGAGCGCAAATCAGGGAAAGGATGGGGGGAGGGAGAAAAAAATTGCAGTCAGTATTAATATTAATGGGGCCCTGAAAAAAAGTATGCCCAGGGGCCCACGCATATCTAGCTATGCCACTGCAGAGATGTAAGACACAGAGGTCCTTTAAAACTAGGGCAAGGAAACCCATTTCCATTATCACCATAGGATTTTGCTGTTGTTGGCCAGGTTTTGCAGCTGGGAGACGTTTGATCATATTTTGGTGCCCATTTATCATGGTGTGATGGAACAAGGGAATGTGGATTCCCTTACATTTACATGTAGGTACCTGAATATCTATATGTAGCCCTTTTTCTGAACCCTCCCAAAGGAACTACTGGTCACTGTACAACACCTGCGGCTCCAGAAGATCTGAGCCTCCGCTAGCTGGGAGCCTGGGGTAACACTCATACACTTACTTAGCGCAGCGCCTCCACTTACCCAGGATCCCCGTGATGTGAGATTCCCCTGGGCAAGAAATACATACACACACATGTGATGCAACCAACTTTACTGTAATAATGATAATGCACGGCAACCTTATCACTCTAACATGCAACTTAGCAATAACACATATCCTAATAACTGGTACCGTCCTTATAACGGTAGTGGCTCAGCCACGCTCCTAATGAGTACTGTCTCAGTCCCGCTACCGCGTGCTCCACACCGTTTCCGTGTACGGTAATGTGTTGGTATAGGTTCAGTTCTTTAACCACTCGCTCAGTGTTCCTAAAGAGTTTAGCCTAAGGCGGGATCAGCGCCTGTTGACCGGTGTTGGTGCACTTGATGTTATAATATACCTTCCGGTCACGGCGGTGACCGGTACCTCTTCGCAAAGGGTCAGATGAATCAGCGGTCTGCCTCCTGGGTCTCAATGTCCAGCCGTCTGGTCCCAAACGACTCGCCAGCAAAACCTGCTCCGCACGCTTGTCCCTTTGTCCTTAGCTGTCTACACAGTAAAGGGTGATGCTCACTACCACTATAGGCGTCCCTACAGCACCGCAACCTTTGGTGACTTCAGGGAACACTCCTAGGGGCCTACGGGGTAGCCTGTCTTATGCAGGTGGGTCACTGACCCCCTGCACCCACTCTACCTCTCCCTTCACCTCCCGGATCCCCTCTGACTAACTCAACCTAACACCTGCAGCAAACACACTGCACTCACACTGTACCTGCAGCAACACACTGCACTCAACCGGGTACCTGCAGCAAACGTGCTGCACACACACATTGTGCCTACTTGTCAGCGCACACAGCACTGACAGCCGTGACACGGACAAGACTACACACTCCACACACTGCTACGGGCAGGGTCCCTAACCTAGGGGCCGTCCCTCAGTACTTACCCACTACCCTGGTGGGGATTGGGGCCTGCCTGGGGTCTGGGGAACTATCTGACCTGGTGTAGGAGCCACTTGCTCCCTACACCCTTCCTTCCTGCTCCCAGCTCCAACTGCTGTCGCACTAAGCCCGCGAAATGTATCAATGCTCCTCTAGTGAATCCTGGCCTCTCATTGGCCACTTGTGGACACCTGGTGCCTGCCTCTCTAAGCCTCATGGGACTTGTAGTCCCGTGGAGGCTGTCTTTGCATTGGGGCCGCGTGCGCACTTGCCTTGCGCATGCGCGAGTCCCTAATGGCCGCCGCAACATTCTAACTGTTCCCACGCATGCACGATCACGGCGCATGCGCGCGCATCGGCAATGGCGGCCCCCGCTAGCCGGGTGCGCCGCCGGGACTCCAGGGCCTCGGAGCGCTCCCTGCTCCGGCCCCCACCTTCGCGAGCAGCCGGCGGGTCCGTCGCTGGCTCCGGCGGCACCGGCGACCGCTCGGCAAACTCGGAGGGGGCTCTCTGGGGGCAAAATAAGACCGGGGCTACATATAGAAAGTTTGTTTTCAAAGAATCATCTCTTTTTTTGTTTTAGTAAATGAAATATATCAGCTTTGTGTAACCCATTGTTAGTAAGTGCTCTCCTACATAGCCCAATGCGAAACTTTTATTTATTGCGCTTAAGTCACTAGCTAGGAGCAAGTACAAAGCGGTAGGAGAGATGTCCCAAGAAGGGGGTAATGGAGAGAATAGAAAGGCTCATCAGTAGCATTCTACCTAGTACACAGAGGGGTCTTTTGGAACATATACAAATATACAAGAGGAACACAGGCCCATGTCAACATTTTTGATCTGGGACCCATATAATCCTTTCCCCATTTTTGTTCTCCTAGAAAAATAATAATATATATGTATATATCTTTTTACATTTATGTATACTAGACCATTTTTGACTGAACTATTTTTGTTACGCTATGTGTTGTATTAAACCATGATGACATGGTGTTTGACCTTGAGAAAAGTACATTGTTTCGCATGTAGTGCTACAAACAATGAACCAGCACGAGACTGTTCCGTAGGCGTAGCTAGTACATGAGCTTTCAATCCGGAACATATTGTCTCTTTCATGTTGGTCCCAAGAAAATACAAACTAGATATGCAGCAGCAGCCAAATGGCCCAGAAGGATTGTTATATTTTTGTGCATGAACTCTGATATTCCCAGAATAGGATCGCTCCAATGTTCTCACTGCACACCACTGCTTGGTGTACAGAAAGAAGGATGTTTGCTTTTCATTACACATGTATAGGAAAAACCCTTGAAGCCACTAAGGAAATTGGAGTTGTAGGTGAAGCCCAGGAATGGATCCTGCCAAGCAGACATCTGTTTGTCCATCTCTGTTGTTTCATCTACAAGTTATTCATTTTATTCTTCTCTCACGTCAAAAACATGTGATGCAGGTGTCTACAAACAATCACTCCCCCGCACAATGGTTCAGCACCAGCCCTGAAAGGCAAGGGAAGTGTAATCCCACCTAGTATTGTGCAAAGAATGCAATACTCTGATTAATTTAATTATGCTAAAAGCAAATATTTGGCTACTTTTACTTAATAACGTGAAGTAAACCTAATAAAGTGAAAAGGAGGGGAACAGAGGTTTGCCTGTGGAAACTCTTGAACACACAGCGACATCACACAAATGGAATAGACAGGGGAATACAAAGTCCCTCCCAAGTCTCCGCTCACCGTGTTCACAAATAACTTTCAATCATTATGTAAAATTGTGTGCGATTTTGTTAAATCGTCCAGATTTAACATCTTAATCATGTCACTACCACTAGTGCACTTTGGTCTTAGGTTTGCATTTTAGTTGACTTATTTTAAGAGTTCTTCTCTTGTCCTTTCCAAATCTGATTTTAATTTGAAGATCGGATGCTTCATTCAGGGGATATGAATGCTTGAAATATTATGTGGAGCTCTCCCCAGAGCCCAATGCACTCTAAGGTCAGGTCCTCGCTGGCTATTGAAGCGCCAGCCGTGGCGGACGCTGCAGGGACAAGAGACGCCCCACAATGTGTCCGGGCCCGCTGCGAGGGGGGGCTGCCACGCTGCGCCGACAAACTCCTGCTCTCAAGAAAATTGAGCGCAAATTGAGAGGAGTCGCGACGGAGCGCTAGGCCACACCCCCCGGCGGTTCAGCCAATGGTTCAGCCCCGTCTTTCCCCCTCGGCTTTCTGCAGACAGGGGGACTCGCCTGCACGCGCCGTCTTCCTCGCAGACGTATGTGCAGTGCAGGTAGCGGGGCTGCAGCCTAAGGCCTGGGACATAGTAGGGTGAGCCGTGCTGAGCCGCGCTGAGCAGATGCACTTACCCCCTGCATCTGTCATCAGCACGACTTTAGTAGCCGCTTCCGCATGCGTGCGGAGGCTCAGGTATTTTGGAGAGACAGGCAAATTTTAAATTTGACGCTCAGGAAAGCGGAGGAGCGGTCACGTGACCGCTCACATCCAATGGGAGCGAGGGACTAGCCCCGCCTCCCGCTCCGCCTCCGCCCTGCCTACGCACCGCCCCCAAAGCGCGCTCACTGCCTCGCCTGCCAGAACACAAAAAAGCTCCAGTTTGAGCAGGCAAGGCAGAGCAGGAGCACGGATCAGCACGGCCCGAGGCACCATGCCCGAGGCCTAAGGCTGCGCTTTTAGTGTCGGCTACGGATGATGGAGAGGAGTTGTAATTTCTGTCTTTATGCTGAATTTACTTTTACTTTAAATTACGGAAGAATTTACTATTTTAAAGTTGTTAATATAGTGTGTTTCACTTCACAGACAAACAGTCACATACAGGGCCGCCAACAGAAATCATGGGGCCCAGGACAAATTAAAGGAGCAGGCCCCCGCCCCCCGAACCCATAGCGCACCTACCTCGAAAAAATATTTTTTAGCACGCAACTTTTACTTAACTGTTTTCTTCTTATTGTAATATGGAAAAAAAACATTACGATGCAATCTGTTTATTTTTATATTTTCAACAAAGGACAGGTGACTGACTGCCTGGTTGGGTGAGGTGGGTAGATGAGTGACTGCCTGGGTGGGTGAGCCGGGTAGATGAGTGACTGCCTGGGTGGGTGAGGTGGGTAGATGAGTGACTGCCTGGGTGGGTGAGCCGGGTAGATGAGTGACTGCCTGGGTGGGTGAGGCGGGTAGATGAGTGACTGCCTGGGTGGGTGAGGCGGGTAGATGAGTGACTGCCTGCCTGGGTGGGTGAGGTGGGTAGATGAGTGACTGCCTGGGTGTGTGAGCCGGGTAGATGAGTGACTGCCTGGGTGGGTGAGGTGGGTAGATGAGTGACTGCATGGGTGGGTGAGGTGGGTAGATGAGTGACTGCATGGGTGGGTGAGGTGGGTAGATGAGTGACTGCATGGGTGGGTGACTGTCCTTGACCATTGACCAGGTGGGTTCTGCTTCCTGGCCCGCCAGACGCTTCCCCCCCATCCCCCGATATCCCCCGGGCTGCTGCCTGGGGTGGTTCGGGGGCGAGACGGGTGGGCTAATACTGCGACAGCTGCCTGGGGCAGGAGGTTGGCGTGGGGGAGCTGGGTTGGCGTGCGTTCTTGCCATGGTGCTTCCCCTCCATCCCGTGGGGGGGAGCAGGCCCACAGGCAGCAAGCCGGACACCCTACTTTCCCTGCGCATGCGTGCCGGGACCTCGGTTCTGCGCATGTGCACGGGAATCGCCTCCTTTTTTTTACTTTTTAAATAAAACGTGCATGGCCGCGCAGGGGGCCCGGGCAGACCCCCCCCTGTTGGCGGGCCTGATATCACACTCACACAATCACACATCCCCCATCTCCCTGCACTCACACCGACACATTGCCCCTCTCCCTGCATCAGAAGCTATCTGATTGGTTTATAGCCTGTCACATGGTGAGACCGTCGTTGTAAAAATCTAATTCTACTGACTACTGAGATTTTGGTCGCTCCGTCGCCCTACTATAAGCGCATGCGATGGATTCAATGCATTTGTTTTGGGGCAGGGGGTAATTTTAGGTGTGTTTAGTGGCTAGGGTAGGGGTGTAATTTAGGGGGTTTAGCGGTTACAGTAGGGGGTAACTTTAGGTGTTTTAGGGTAGAGGGTTGCGTTGGTATTAGTGGTCAACATTAGGGCGTTTTAAGGGTAAGGGATAAGGTTAGGGACTTACCATAGCGGCGAAGTGGCCAGCGACTGAGGTGAGTTGCGGCCAAGCGCCAGCGTGCATTTGGTCGTGGCGAAACGAACGCGACCAAACATCTTGGTCTGTAACTCCTCAGCTTGTTTGGGAATGAATGGAGAGCTGCACTGACCATTCTAAGCGTTATTATCTATGAGTTTATAGGCTGAACCGCGAGCTGGAGCACAGTGCGGCTAAAGTCTGAGACCGCCTTTTCCACTAAGCACCCCGTTTGCATTTGAATACACGAGCCTCCTTCCACTGCAGTTTGGAAGCGCGTACAAATGTTTTTAGGAACCTATGTGGATCCTAGAGAGAGGTGCCACAGAATGTGGTGTATAATAAGGCCAAGATTCCCACATTCCACAACATTACTACAAATCAAGACCTGTCAAGTGTCATTCAATTGAAGGGAGCCTAATTCATTGAAGACGACAGTACTGTCATTGAACTTGACCCGCTGAAGTCAGAGTATCTATTACTAAATCACAGGGCCCACAACCTCCTACTATATCACTCAGTTAGATCCTTAGAAATGTGCCGGGTAGCTTTTCCAATGCATCTTTATTCCTAAATCCGTAACTTGGCTATTTGAAGCATTGCCAGTCCCAGCGAGCACATTTAGCTACGGACATGTGTTGAGGTTGAGAGTAAGAACACTGAGAGGGACCAGATGTGGCTTAAGGTCATTAACATTTGCTTTGCGCCCTACATTCATAGTCAGACCTATGTCATTAACCATTTTGTTGCCAGGGAGGCTTGCAACGCATTGAGGTGCAATGTGTTGCTCTCTGGCAGCAAAAGGGTTTCTACAGTATATGCAACTGAATCCTCACATGTCTGTGATTTGATATTGATAGCCGCGCTATATACTGGGGAGTCTGCAATTCTGTGGAAGATTAGGTTTTTACCAATCAGCCCTAAATAAGGCAATAATAATAATAAAAAAATAAAATAAATCAGCATTCAGGTTATGCCCAATGATGTGTGGAACAATGTGGTTTACGGAGTTGAAGCCAACCAGGGAATTGTGTTAGAAACCACAGATGCCAAACATCTGAACCAACAAGAGAACCATTTATAACTTCATCATTAAAGATTTGTAAAGAAAAAAAGAAGTAATAATGATGAAAGTCTGTGTTGGTGACATATTTGAGTAAAACGGTGATCATGGCTATATGTTTTTACAGTGCTTCCCTGGTTATGTTACTTAAGTGTCACTAGGGCCGGCACGGCACTCAAGGGGGGACGGTCACGGGACATCTTACTATTTTTGCTCGTTTTCTAACGTGATCCCATTACTTCTGTTGGAGTAATCAGGAAGCCTAACCGCGATCATGGGATCGCTGCTGAAGTTATCACATGATCAGGATCCTGGTAATCTGGTGGCACGCGGGTGCTACTGTACTGCCGGCATCGTAACAGTTATGCACATGATTCTATGGAGGCGAATGAGGGTGCAAGAGTGTGCTCCTAAATTGAAATTGATCGTCGGTGACTGGTTATGACGTTATGATGAGACTAGCATACATGTATTGCCTGATCCCTTCTCTGCAGCTCTGACACCACCATCATTTCCTCTCCTCAGAATTCTTCTGTGCATTGTGTTTTCTAATGTTCTATTGTTCTGTGCTTTGGTATAGCAGTCAGAAGCATAAGCATGGGCAGTCTATAGATAAAAGCTTTCACCAAGCCCTTAATGGGCACTTCTGTACATAAATGCCATGCAAATCTCCTGCAGTAATGTGCCATGTGATACACTGATATCCTGTTGACGACTCTTTTTTTTTTCTTCTTTCTTTAAGCTGCAAATTTATTTTCCAGTAATACATTTGCTGCTATAAACAGAGGGAGAAGAAAGAAGCGCGTGCCTCATAGTGTGATTCGTTTTTTAAATATAACATGTATGTATTTAAATACATCTAAAAGAAAGCCCATGCAGTAGGCAACTCCTCTACCTTTTGCCCTCAGAATTATGACTATTGCTGAGGCGTGTATTAGTCACCCAATCCTGGGTGTGTTGGCTTGTGATAGTGCAGGCACAGTGTTACCTGTTGCAGGCCTTTACTTCCAAAAGGGTGCTTCATTACCGCGGTGCTTTCTAAGCATTGATGGTCGCCTCCCATGGAGCTTCAACTCTCGACTAAGTCTGGCACTGCAGTTCTCTGCTTCTGCGGTCATGTGCACAATTGTGGAGCAATTGTACCTGATAGCACTCAGGTACGCACAGATCTGACTCAACATGGCCGCCCCATCCCTTTTTAAAGGCTTCTCTCTCATTGTCCCTCTTCATAGTCCCTCGTTCTTATTGGCTGCTCTCATGTCCATCACAGTCAAAAAGCACAATGGAGAGGAACCAGCCAGTGTGTGTTTGTGTTTGTGTTTGTGTGTGTGTGTGTGTGTGTGTGTGTGTGTGTGTGTGTGTGTCACATCACATCACATGGGGTTATACATATATAGATAAATACTGGGCAAACAAGTATAAAATAGAAGTCTATGACTTTGGAAAAGGAAAATACAGCTCAACCCCATTATAACGCGATCCGTTACAACGCAAATCCACTTATAACACGATGCAAGTAGTGTGGCTCCCAATTTTTGTATTTATGAATACTTTACAACACGATTATTGGTATCTTAAATACTTTATTGTACAATGCATACAATTGTACATTATTTCTAACGCGATCTGCTTATAGCGCGATGTGATTCTTTGGACCCCAAGCACAGCGTTATAAGGGGGTTGAGCTGTACCCTTACAATGTAAATAAAGTAGCCGCTTGTCTTCGGAGGCATCTCTCTGGTAGATTCACAGTCCCACTTGAAACTCCAAAGATAAGTATAACAGTCGTTCTGTTAGCTCAAGTAGAGGCACTGTAAAAAGTCTCCCGACAAATCTTTTACCGGGGTACTTGATAGCCGGGATGAAGTTTAATGGCAAATATATTTATTATTAGGAGAATAATGGAGAGTCCTGTAGTTCCTGCATCTACCACTTGAAACTCCACCCAACTTGCGTATAACGACGACCGTGGCGACGTCACTGCTCAATACGTTGTTTGGCCCAACATGTATTGTGGATTAGCAACTTGATCCGTATTTAGGTCTTCAATGTGACATTACTCTACAGATCTGGTAATTTCCTCTGGTGTTTTTACTTACAGCTCTTATTTTTTGTTATTTAATCCTGATGAATCATGCACTAGGCATAATAATAATCATAATAATAATAATAATGTATAGTTAAGAATCCTACCTGTGAGGTTCTGCTATGACACAATGTATGGATGATACCAGGGAGTTTGTTCATTAAAGTATAAGAAAATCTGTACAGAATCATCAGAAAACGGCAGACAATTTGATGTGATAAAAATTGTGAGTTCTTGCCATAGTCAAAACAATATGTATGTGCAAAACTATGCAACTAATATAGTAGTATATACAACTAATGTATGCGTACGTAATTCTCATTTCAAAGAAGTCAGATATGGTTATCCCAATGGGGGGAAAAAAGGCTCCGAACTATAGATTTAACCTTTAGGATGCCATTCGGATGTACCTTGTATGCCAGGAAGGTTGGCAAGTCATGGACCCTTATGACACACAGGGTACGTCATAGCATTAATGCTAGTTTTCTTGGGGGAGGTTTGCATGGAGTAATAGACATTCACATCACTGAGGGTCTTCTCGCGACATGATGACTACCAAAAGCGATCACGTGATGCCCATGTTGGAAGACCAGTGGCTTTCTGGCAGCGAAGGATTAAATGCTGCAAAAACAAAATATCTCCAAACAAACTGCACAAGGATGGTGCCTGATTTACATGTAGTGCGGCGGGCGAACTGCTTTAATGGGCAAGGTAACATTTGTGTATTATTATTTATAGTCAAAACCAAAGTCAGCTGGTGTGAAATCTAACTTTTTCATAAACATATCACACACTTGGCATGATTAGGGGATTGAAAGCACCCGCAGTTGACGGCAGAGAGAACATTCTTAGTTGCGATCAAGAGGGAGGTGAAAATGTTTGCATTTCAAATCCATGCTCTAAATACTATATAGCTCATTACTCCCATGCTCCTGTCATCTTAGCCTCATAAACGCCATGTTGCCGTCTGTTGAAATAATGCAGGTATGTGGCCTTTGATCCTGTACCCACCGCTATACCCCATGGACTGCTTATTAGTGGGCTTAAGCTCCGCTGGGCATTGAGGACATGCATACCTCTAGGCTGAAGTGTAACCAGATTATAACTTCAGAGGGGATACATCAATAACACCTTTGGCACGAATACATTGGCACAATGTTCCTATTCAGCCGCAAAGTTCTTCAGTGGAAGGTTAAAATAATGCAGTTCTGTATCCAAACAGCCTTTTATATTCATTTTTTTTTTACCTGATTTCATGTTCCTAGTAGTTGTGAAATTTACATTGTTGGCAAACAAAAAAAGTGCAGTTTATACAAACACGGATAAATGTGTGTCCTGATCACATACATCATTTAATACTTAAAGAAATGTTAGTGAAAAATACGTTTGGACGGCTAGATTCCTTCTGAAAATTGTAAATAAGTAAAAAAAAAAAAAAAAAAAATACCCCTGCATTGACGCCCTACATCTCTGCAATTTGTGCAGCATTCTTTCCGCGGTTAGAGAAATGAATCACTAGCCATGGGGTGCGCAAACCTTCTGAGCTGTGCCCCTTGCCTGCTCAGCCCCAGTGCTCGCGCCTGCCTTACCTAGGAACTGGTGTCAGATGATGCCACAGGGTCATGTGATGTCACGTCACATGACTCCATGATGCCACGTTACCATGGCGACGCATCGCCCCGAAGCCAAGATATGCACGTTATGCAGGCCTAGCGCGCACCCCGGCATTTAATTTAAATGCTTTGGGGAAATGCACGGGGCCTCACTAACCGCCGCGCTTCTCCCCAAAAATTGCCCCCCCCCCCCCCAGTTTGCGCACCCCTGCACTAGCCTATGAAACGACATCATATTTTAGGAAGTGCTTTGAATAGAGAAGTAATCGTCTTGGGGCCTCAAATTTCCAAACATGAGAATAGTAACACAGAAAATACAACACTCAAACGGGTTACATTATCTCCACCATTTTTAAATGTTGTTTTATTTTTCCGTATATGTTTGCTCATTTGCATATCATTTCCCAGAATCCCTGGCTGCAGTGGAAACACTGTAACCCCTCTCTTGATTACCTCAGACTAACCTATTGCTAATCCAAAAAATATTTATATCCAACCCCTATAACCACCGCTATATAAACATAATTGTGATCCTCTGTGCAAGGATCATATACATACAATCACAATACCGTTAATGCATGGCACAGCTGTGTACTAATGTCTGAGTCTCCACGGCCCCTAGCACAAATGTTGGACCTCTTATAATTAGTGTTGGGCCTCGGACATGGTCAAAAAGACCGTGCTGAGGCGCGCTGAGGGGATACATTATCCCTATCAGCGCGGCTTTAGACGGCGCTTCCGCAGGCGTGCAGAGGCGTGTGGAAATGCAGGAGACAGGCAAGTTTAAATTTTGCCGCTCATGCAAGCGCAAGGCCGGTCACGTGACTGCCAGAAGCCAATGGCAGTCCGTGACGTGGAGCGGCGCCCTAGCCCCGCCTCCCCGGCCCGCCTCCCACCCTGCACAGAAGCGCACTCGCTGACGCTCATGCAGGGACAAGAAAAATCTCCTGCGTGAGCAGGAACGCATGAGCGTCAGCGCTGCCCAGCACCGCTCCCTGCACCATGTCCCAGGCCTTATACTGTAGCAGGCCTATCTCTTCGCTAAGTCTTTGTTACCCTTGTCAGTACTGAAGATCCCCTCTCTGTTGACTCACTGCCTTTAGTCTGGCAGACTGCGGATCCGCTTTCAGCTGCACTCGGGGAGCTTGTCTGTTACCTAGTCACTCAGATCCCCCGAGTTGTACTCCTCAGAGCCTGGTTATCATGTGCAGCAGCTCTTGGGGACAGGGGCTGTTCTGTCCAGGGTCTCTCCAGCTCAGCCCTCTCCTCATGCTCCTCTCTCTCTCTCTTTACTCCGCCAGTTCCTGGTTCACACACCTCTCACCCTTTGCACTCCTGTCCTGTCAAGTGTTCCTATGTCAGCATCAGGGGCTTTTTGGAGTTGTAGTCCATCTGCTGCTGCTCTGTCATTGGCTCCTTCCCAGAAGTACACACCAGAGAGGAACACAGCCAGGGCAGCATGTATAAATAGCTGTGTCCTCGAAACAAAATGATTTTTCTGACTGTGTGCATTTGTTTGAATAAAAGAAGCGCTCTTCACCATGTAGCTGCTGCTGTTGTGTCCTATCAAGGGGTTACAACTGTATGCTAGGAGATGATGGGGGAAAAGCAGTGCTGCAGACCTGTCTGAGATGAAATGTGCTCACAAGTGGTATTATTTGCTGTACAAATGTAGGACTGAAAGGCTGTTTTAAAACAAAACAACCACAAATATTGCATAACACAGAATGCCCTTGAGATCTATTATCCCACCTAATGCATGAATGAGGACGGAAGTAATTCCATCTTTGCAGTCAAAAGGAACGTGTTAGAAAGCCGTTTTCTTAGCATGTTCGCTGGTCCTGAAAAGATATTGGTACAATATTTTTCAAACTAGTGCTTCAGGATTATTTTACATTGAAGTATGTCACCAAGCTCCTGAATGTGGAGTTTGCAAGCGGATATGAAAATACTACATAGCCTATGTATTATTCAAAATTAAAGATACTGTGGGGGAAAAAAAACCTTTCAATGTCATGTTATCAGTGGTAACTCCATGCATTTCTCCTTCTCTCCCGGTGCTTCAATAGCATTAATAGATTGTGCTGTAAACTGACTCGCTTCCACTGTCCGTTGCAAAGTTGTGCAGTGCTCTCTGAAAGCACAGTGTGAAATTGTTACTTGTGGTGTTCTGCCATGTGACAGCACAGCATGACCAGGCCCTGCTGCGTGAAAAATACATGTTATATTAATAATAAAGAAAAGTCACAGGAGAAGAAGTGAATCGCATAGCTAAGCACCAGAGAAACAAATGTTATCCCTCGCCCCCCACACAAAGTCCAGACATATTCAAGAGCTCACTTACACATTCCTGGCTCTTTACAAATTGTCCTCCGTGTTATTTAATTATTTATGCCTGTACTTCTGACTCCAGATGCACTTGACCCCCCTGACTTGCATTTTTAACAAATTGTCCTTTTTACGCCCCACTGTGTCTGTAAGCTGCCCCAAGACGCCACTCCCAATGTACCCTCTTCAGGGCAGGTTGTCCCTTTGCATGCTACTCTTCTCGTCATTGTTTGCATGGTTTCCCCCCATATTCAGATTTTGGACAACGCTGCGTACACGGTTGCCGCGATTTTATAAATAAAATGAATCACGCATACGTTTGTTAATCCAACTGCAACCCCCCTCACCCCCCCAAAAAAATCACGCTCCTGTATTGCCACTTTAAAGCCAATGTTACTGCTGTGTAAGCTGCCGCTCCTGTTTGGGATCCCTCGCTCAGTGTCCTCTAACACAGGGATGCTCAACTGCAGTCCTCCTGCGCCCCCTCCCCGCAACAGGTCAGGTTTTCAGGATATCCCTGCTTCAGCACAGGTGAGCCTCTGATTGAGACACCTGTGCTGAAGATGGGATATTCAGAAACCCTAACCCATCAGTAGATTGACTCTGATACCAAGGAGTTAAAACTAGGGGATTTTGAATATGTCTTTGGATTCTGCTTATTTTGCAATGCAGGGTATCCTTTCGGGTTTAACTTGAAGCGCTTGACAATACACTGTGGTTACCGGTTCACAATGCATTCTTAAAGGTACAGGTCCCCTTCTCAGGTTCCCCCCCTCCCCCCCCCCCCCTGTAGATGGGAAGCAGGGGATCCCCAGAGCTGGACCAAGTTGATTTTTGCTCTAGGACCCCATATGGAAGTTCCCAAAATACTTCCCAGTTGAGGTGCCGCAGGTAGCGCCCCCTACAGGGATAAACAATCTGTCACGGCTTCCTAATGCCTTGTGTAACGTGGGAGATATAAATAAGAAGGAAGTACCAGCGGCACCTTTTGCCAGTATGTATTTTAGGAACCAGGGAGTCCCCGGAGCTGGGATTAACGTGGCTCCGCTCCGGAGACCCCCTGCTTCATGTCATGGTGGAAATAAAAAGGGTCATTTGGGGGAACTGCTGCTTTAAGTTTATGGCAGATTTTCAGCCTCCGTGAAACAGGTCAATGCAGGCCCCTTGCACAGCGGACTGTGCAAGTTCTGGCAGTAATAAGCGATCCTAGTGAACCGCCCACTACACATGTATTGCACCTTACACATTACCGTCTATCTGGCCAAATCTATATAACTATAAAGGTAATAAAGATGTTCTGATTTAGAAATGTTTGCACTGCACCTATGAACTAGTAACGATCTGGTTACGCATGCACAAGCCTTAATTCTGTAAGCGTCCTCTTCTATCGCTCTTTAATCTGACGTTTTACTGCTCTGACCTGCTGTTACCTCTACAGTAAGTCAAAGAACAGGAAGGCCGAGCTCCTCTGTATAAAACATCTGTGCTATTTGCAATCCATTGCTGGAAAAATGCACGACCAAGGCCAACATCTATTTAAAACGTATACTTTTTCTTTATATAAAAAGTTATCATTATAAGGAAAAGTTATTATTTTGTATCCTTTTTGTACCTGTTTATACAAAACAACAATGTATATATTATTGTGTAGTACTTTGTTGAAGACCGATTGACTTTTCAAGCAGCTCCCATGGGGACACTTTTTTTTCTTTCTTAAAAAACAAATTGGGTTTGAAGGAGGGGGTTTCCGGAGTTGATCCGCGATGATTTCACCCCCACCCCCGGAGATCCCCTGCTTCCCGAGATACTTACCTCGGGCGTGGGTGCCTGCAGCCTCTCCAGCTGGGCTGGTTTGGGCTAACAAAATGTCCTGCATCCTGTATCTTCCTATTGGCGCGGGATATTTAAACAGCAGAGGGGAAACGGCACCCCCTTTGGCGGGAAGTATCTCGGGAAGCAGGGGGTCCCCGGTGCTTGGCTCCAGAGACCGACCCCCTGCTTCAAACCTATTAAAGCTGCAGTTCAGTCAATATCCTGCATGTGTGGGTTTTTTAATAAATCAGTTCTGTAGTAAGAAAAAATACTTTTAGCATTTTCTGTTTTTAAAAAAACAACTTTGAAAGACCAATTTTCTTGTATTCTATTTTAACAGCCATTTGCTAAGGCACTGCCCCTTCATGTCCTGTCACAAGCCCTGGCACACCCCTTTGTCAGCCCTGCCCTCCCTCTAGCACATGTCAGTGCAGGAGTGCTCATGATTATTCATGAGCTTCCACTGACAGACAAGCAGATTATAAACAAATCCCAGCTTTTAATATGTCACCAAATTTTGCCGATCAATACATGGAGAACGAATTGACCGGCAGCTATACAGTTCTTTAGGTAATTAGAGATTGCCCACATGAAACTATTGAAGTAAAAAAATAAATGTAAAAAAAAAAAAGACAACTGCAGCTTTAAGACATTATTTTTGAAGTGAAACTTCTTTGCTGGCACATTCAGGGTTTTGATAGGAAAAATCACTGGTCTTGTAACGAAAAAGCGTGACGGAAGTGATGTCACGCTACCGACGGGCCCGCGCATGCCTCAAAGTTCCCGGCCGCACGGAGGTTGTAGGCATGCGCAGCATCCACCAGCGCGGGCACACGTGCGAAGGAGCAGCAGCAACCCCACCACAATTGGGAGACAGAGGCGCCACACAGAGACACACGTAAACACACACACAAGCAATTCTGAGTTAGTATAAATATAGAAGTGCAAATAGCTAAAACAGGGTGTGTGTGCCGAGCACGCGCGTTCTAAGTCAAACTTCTTTGCTTTTTGTCATTGAAATGTTGATGTTCTTAATTGAAAATCAAACACAGTCACAAATACAATTTCTGCGACAAAAGACAAAGAAGTTTCACTTAAAATGCGCGTGCTCAGTGCGCACACACAGTGTTTTTTTTTTTTTTTTTTTAAGCGTCTAAAGGATTTCTGCTTTAAATTGAGAGCTAGTTTTGTAGCACTTTTATTTCCGTATTTTCTAAACCGTCTGCTGCCATAAGACCCCTTTCAGCGTTAGCACTTGCAGAGGCTGTAAGGTCTTCTAGCGCCAGGTGGTGTCACGGCATAAAACGGCTTCGGAAATGGGACACATGATATCTAGTACTGTATGGGTTTTCCATCCCCTCCCCAGGCAGTGAGATTACCACGAGCTGCATCTTCAGGTCACTGTTACAGGTTTCTTCTTCTTGAAAGTTATTCAATCCAATGTCTAAAGGCTATTTACAAATATTTATCACTATGGCTGTCGTATTTAAAAGTCCCTGCAGAAAAATGAATTTAGTATTGGCAGCAGGGATGTACCGGGTACCCGAAAATTACCCGGTACCTGGCACTATATACAGTTTTTCTTTTCTTGGGGTTGAGGAGGAGCGCTGGATATATACAGTACCTGGAAATTACTCGGTACCTGGCACTATATACAGTACCTGGAAATTACCCGGTACTTGGCACTATATACAGTACCCAGAAATTACCCGGTACCTGGCACTATATACAGTACCCGGAAATTACCCGGTACCTGGCACTATATACAGTACCTGGAAATTACCCGGTACCTGGCACTATATACAGTACCTGGAAATTACCCGGTACTTGGCACTATATACAGTACCTGGAAATTACCCGGTACCTGGCACTATATACAGTACCTGGAAATTACCCGGTACTTGGCACTATATACAGTACCCAGAAATTACCCGGTACCTGGCACTATATACAGTACCTGGAAATTACCCGGACCCGGCACGAGGGTGCTGGAACCCTGTGCCGGGTAATTTCCGTTCTGCTCGTTTCCCTCTGTCATCCTCTTGGAGAACAGCAGGAGCAGAGCAGCAGAAGACATACCTACAGCAGGCGGCGGGGGGTGAGGAGGACCACGGCGACATCCTGGTGGCGGTGGGAGCATCAGCAGACATCCTTCAGTCGGTGGCATCATTCTTCAGCCGGTGGGAACAGCAGAAGTTGTCCTTCACAGCCGGCGCCGGTGGGAGCACTGGCTGAAGAATGATGCCACCACCTGAAGGATGTCTGCTGCCCCCACCACCACCTGGATGTCGCCGTGGTCCTCCTCACCCTCCGCCGCTGGCTGCAGGTAAGTGAAAACTACCTGGCCGGTGACCCGGCGGGTAATTTTTTTTCTTTTTCCCAGTACCCGGCACTTTGCAGGACCCCGGTACAACACCAACAGTCGTGTTTAGTAATAGAGAAAACGAATGGATCATTTTACCAGGAAGTTTCTTGTTATGATAAAAACAAGAAAATGACAAAGATGAGGTGTACATAAAAAACCCCTCCTTGACCTGTTTACCCTTTTAGTGCCAGAGGGGTCGTGGTGTTGCAATAGAGCTGCTACAGTTTGTTCGCCATCTCGCTTACACTAATCGCGGCCTTAGAGAGGCCAGCTTTGTATTAAGTATAACGTCATTTTTAGTTTACAGCCTCCATAAACCCATCGGTTTGAGTTATTGGATTTTTATTGCAATGCTGGTTTCCTCCTTATCAAGCAAACTACTCATGAAATAAAGAAGATATGCCTTTTTACATGCAGGTATTGTGCGGCTTGCTTGTATAACTGTCATGCAAAGTCTGCAAAGTATAGCTATAACAGTTACATTGCTGACCCTGGCCAAATCCTTAGAGCCTGCGCCAAGAATGCAGGAATCTAGGAGTTGAACTCCTTCTACATGTTGCTGTGCAGTACACTTAAAGCAGACCTAGAAATTCCTGGGATCAAGAAAATGCACAGCTACATTCTTAAAATTCTTCATTACAGGCTGAAAATGCTTGTTTTTCTTTCTGTTGCAGGGGAATGAGACGTGTTGCCTTGATCACTCTTATTTGTATTTACCTTTGTTAAACCAAATATTTCTTTTACCCTCCTCTGTGACCCTTGTGTCTTTTTTTTTTTTTTTTTCCTTTTGGGAGCCTTTGGCAGTTTTGCCCACCTACGCAGATAATCCAGGGCGTTTCCCACATGTTCTGCTGTGTTGGAGGAACAGCCATTAGACCATCAGATAATCCATGAGCAGCAAGAGTAGGAGCAGTCAGATTCGTGACCGGTGGAGTGTAAGCTCTAGGTTTAGTCCTTGAAGTGATCCAAATGAATGTGTTGAAGGCCTTTCCGACCGTCCATTCCTACCATATTTGGTAATCACCTTTGGCACGGTGTGGGTTTAAATTGTCATATTGTCGTCTCCAAATGACCCTCAGATTTACTCCCCAGTGTCACAAATGACACCATTCTTCAGGTTAGTGATGTGCGGTGCCTTTCTGAAATCCACAGGCCACGTATAACTGCTGTTGAGGAATGTTGTCGTGTTTCTGGCTACTCTAGGAGTACATAGCGTGATCTGTGCTGCACAATTTTTCCCTGCTGGAGGGACCTGTGCTAACATGTGATGGCCATTGTTCAGGAGAAGGCAATTGATCACGAGTGTCAGTTTTGGGTTGTGCCTGTATAACTAGCTTGAGGCAGTTAAAGCACCAGTTCCTCTTTCGCATTGTGGTCTTATGCATGTCCATATCTAAAATAGGAATATTTGCAATTTAAATTTCATGAGCTTTTTTGAAACCTGGAACATGTGAATGCACTCTGGAGTGTTTTCTGTCTTTATTTTACACGGTTCCATTTTTTTTGGTTTGCGTGTGTTTATTCACCAAGACCTTATTGCCAGCTTTGCAATCTGTAGAGCCAAGCTAATCGGCCTGAAAAGAAAGCATTGAGCCCTATGCAAGGCAAGGCAAGGCCAGGCTCCCCTCCCACCCCCCCCCCCCCACCTCCCTTGGTCACAGTGACACTCTGGAGGTAGGAGTGGTCCGGCTGGGGGGTAGGATATAAAGGCAGGCAGTGAGGGGCGGGAGATCATGCCACGCCCCTCATTGTGTTTTTCCCTCCCCTTTTGGTTAAAGTTAGTTTTTTGTGCGTTATACTTGAATTGGATACATTTATACTTGATGTGTCTGTTGGGGTTATGTTGCCTCTGTCGCGTTGGCTGTTTGGGGGTAAGTGCAGGGTAACCTTGCCTGATGGGGCTCAGTTACGGTAATGCGTGGTGGTGACATGGTGGGCGAGTGGGCAGGGCTCATTGTGCTTTGAGCACCTGGGGCCCATCTCGCGACTGACACCGGGTTAGCTGCGCGGCTGAGACCTTAGGCAATCTTAGCTGGAGGACCATGATGTAAGCGTCATTGGTCTTACCTGTGGGTGGAGCACTCTGGCAGGGCTAGCACCTCCCCTGTGCTTTATTTAAATAAAAGCCGCGGCCATAGTACCTCCAGACCTTTGTGTGTGTGCTTTATTTGCGGGATGTTTCGGGGGATGGGTTTGGGGAGCAGCTTCGTAGGCTCTAAAAATCATGTCAAAACAACTGTCCTTTGTACTTCATTAACCAAGCCTTGGATGCACAGTATAAGCTGTGTAATAATCCAGCAGGCTAAGGCTGGAGAGATATACCTGTTCAACAATTTCACTGCGGGAGGGCAGAGCACTGCATTGCAGAAGCAATACAGTGACACACACTGTGTAATGATGTGCATGTCCATGCCTATAATCTGTCGTGTAGATACAGTGAGCTTTAGCTTCTGGATCAAGCTTTGGGAACCTTGTGACATACTGTATGTAGTTGTCTTCTGATGTGAAATAAATCCAGTGGACTGCAGATCCTCAAGTGGAGATCAGTCAGCTTTAAGGAGAACCACCACCAGGTTGGCCGGAGCCTGGGACTTGAGCTGTGCTGCGGCACAGCTGTTGAGTGAGCGGGGAAGTTTGCAGGGGCTGCTGGTTGTTAAGTGGCCATAAATCCGGAGTCGGCCGCCCAGGTCTAGTGGAGCAAGAGGGCCTGGTCAGCCATGCCAATCCTCTCCCCCTGGCTGACAGCCATGTCCATAAGGCAATGTAAATCAACCAAAAAGTGGTGCAACACAGTCAAATGGTAATAGAAAACTTTAATGAAAAATTCTAAAAAATAGTATCCACTTAATTAGCTGCGTCTGCTTCTAGGTACTAACAATTCACTTTTTCTAGGCCATTATGAGATGTCATTTAATTTCTTTACAAAATTTTGTTTTTTGGACGGCTATGTGGGATTACAGTCTCGGGGCTGCTGATAGTGGGGAATAACTGGATCAAGTGTCCTGGGCCTCGTGGCTGCGGGCGGGCGGGGGGACCCGGCCGGTGCTGGAAGTTGGGGCCCGGCCGCTGGTTGCCGACGCCATGCCCTGGCTCCCGGCTGTTCCTGCAGCGGCCTCGTCCCACGCCGGGCCTCTTGTGCGGGCCGAAAGCTGAGCCTGACTTTTGGGTGCACCCAGCTTCCAGAGCACACCGGTTGGAGAGAGAGGCCCGGCATAGGCCGAGGCAGCAGCTGAGGAGAGCCGGGGTCCAGTGGCGGCAACCAGAGGCTGGACCCAGCTGCCAGGCCTCTGGTTGTCGCCGCTGGACCCCGGCTCTTCTCAGCTGCCTCCTCTTCCCACGCTGGGCCTCTCTCCAACCGGTGTGCACCCGGAAGTTAGGCTCAGCCTCCGGCACTCACTGGCAGGAGAGAGAGTGCCAGCATGGGATAGGGCAGCAGCTGGGGAGAGAGCCTGGGCCTGGCTGCGGCAACTAAAGGTAAGTGTATTTGTGGGCGTGTGGTTAGTGCGTATGGGGGTGGTAAGTGTTTTTGCGTGTGTCTGCGCTGGGGTGGGGTAAGGGTATTTAGGAGGGTTGTGGTGGTGTCTGTATCTGAGGGGAGTAGTGTGTGTGTGGTGTGTGTGGTGTGTGGCCGGGAAAGGTGGGAATGAGTGAGAGGGGGTAATTGAGTGGAAGGGGGAGAGAGGATGGGAGGAGAGTGAGCGAGAGACAGAAGGGGCGGCAAATACAGGTTTGAAAGGGCTCGCAAGGCCTCTGACAGGAGGGGGTGCTCTAGTCCTGGGCCCAATGAAATCTGTCTGCGGCCCTGTGCACCCTTAACCTCTCCAATAATGCAGTGAAGAAAAAGTTTAAACTGAGCCAAGAAAAGAATGCAATAGTGATTTATAAATCTGCAGTAATGAGATCTGGGTTATAAAGCTCATGTTAGAAATGCACTGTTGCAAAGCCTGCAAAAATGCTTTTATGTAAATTTTACTTCAAGATAGAAAAATAGTATAGTAAATCATTTTTTACTAAAGCGTGTGTGTGTGTGTATATATAATGTAGATGGTCTGGTGGATGTGGAGATATATATATCTATTAGATAATATATATATATATATATATAGTATATATATATATATATATATATATATATATATATATACATACAGTGTTTGACAAAACCTATACATTTGCTCGCCCCGGGCGAGTGGATTTAACCCTCGGGCGAGTAATATTGGCCACAGCAGCACACGTTGGATAGGTGGCGAGTAGATTTTTTTGTGTGGCGAGTAGATTTTTGGTGATTGTCAACCACTATATATATTAATATATATATATAGATAACATACATATATATATATATATATGTATATGTATATATATATATATATATATTTATATATATATATCTATATATATCTATGTTATGTATATATATATATATTTATATATGTATATGATACTATATATATATCGTGGTATATATAATATATATATATATATCTATATATATAATTATATATATATATTATATAAAATACTATGCCCCGGACATACTGAAAAAAAACGGAGGTTAACATCTCATAGGTATACGTTCCTGGGTACAAACATTTTATAAAAAAAAATATATAATATTATATATAGATATATATATATGATAATTAGTATATATAATATAAATATTATTATATATATGTGTGTGTGTGTGTGTGTGTGTGTGTGTGTATTATTATTTTTTTTTAAATCCTAAATGGAGCTAGGACTTTAACTTCTGTAAGCCTATGTTTTTCTACACAACACACAATAATCAACCAATATCCAGGAGCAGTGACCTGCCAATATCTTCCAGGTAACAAAAGATTGTTGCAGTGAAGGGAGCTATTAATAAGGAGAACAAGCAGTTGCTTAAAGTAGCAGATTCCCGTACTTGTCTTTTTTGTGACCCTCTTTCCCCTCCTTTGTATATTTTATTTTTGACCGGATTAAGGACCAGAGGATCCCCGGAGCTGAAACATTCTTTATTTTTCTTTTTTTTTCTTTAGCTCTGGGGACTCCCAGGTTCCCAAGATACTTACCAATAAAGTAGTGTGTTTCAGGTGAAACAAAATGGCGGATTAAATGTCACATCAGCCAGTGGGGAGCTGCACACTCATTCGTTGGGGCTTTCTATTGCCCAGCATGTTACGTGGGATTCACTTACAATGACATACCCTACTGCTTTCACCGATGAGTATTATCTCGAGCAGAGGTGGAGCTGCTGTTATAACAAGTAGAATGTGAGTTAAAAGTAGCACTTAATTCAAAATTCTGTTTTTTTTTTTATTTTAAATCTGTGGTGTAGTATTAGACAAAACTTACTACATTCACGCCCCCACCCCCCTTATGCCGTTTTTTTTTAATATTTCGTACTATATTAAGCTTCCTTGGGTCTCTATAGGAACTATTTAGTAAGTTGCAGCACTTCCTCTTTTGAAAACGGCAGCCATGTTGCTTGTCGTGGGAAGCAGGATCTTCACCAATCGATCGCGGGAGAACAGAGCGATCGGCAGATAATTAGATAATTGTATTGCTGTAAATGTGAGGAAGTGCTGCTTTTATTAAAGCAAAATAAACGGACAAGAGGCAGCAATGGCCCTTTAAATTCACTAAGGAGCATAATGTAGTCCGGTGCAAATTATTTCTGTATTTTGCAGCATTTTGCGTCAAAGAATCAAGGTTTTTTTCAAGGAGAGCATGAGATTGTCAGGGCCATATTATAATGCACAGTTTGTGTCTAAAGCCTGCGCAGTTTCCCTTTCTCTTTCGTCAGACCGATCTGTCTGGTCCGAGGGTGGTGTTAATAACCTGAAAGAAATGCACCAAATGTAAGGTATAAGATTAACCCATGGAGCGCAGGACACCATATGAAGTGAAGGGAAATGGAAGAGGACGACTCTTTAGGGCTCACCTAAACACCAGCCACCCACAGTCTTACTGCTACAGTGCAATGCGAAGCCAGGACCTCCTCACTAAACCCTGTGCCATCAAACAACTTGTCCTCTCACTCCAAGGACAAAACCCCACACAGATTAACAACCTGCCAAAAAAAGAAATCAACTCAATCGCCAACGAAATGAAGAAGCAGTATGTGACAAGATGGGAAAATGATATCCAACGCTCAAAGAAGCTGGAGACCTACCACAGCCTACAGAGAGAATACACTCTGGCACCCTACCTACTGAAGGTAAAAGACCCAAAACAGAGACAGACCCTGAGCCAGTACAGAATAAGTGCCCACAGCCTAGAAATAGAAACAGGCAGAACTGGAAGCCCCGGGAGATGAGACTGTGCCAAAGATGTGAGCTAGGAGAGGTAGAAGATGAAACTCACTTCCTGTTGCGTTGCACACAATACTCTGAAGTGAGGAGTGCCCACCTAGAGAAACTCACTGCTGTTATCCAGAACTTTAATTATACAGAAGAGAACCAAAAAATAGCGATCCTCCTGGGAGAAGATGAAACCACAGCAGAACTGGCCGCACACTATATCAGCACCTGCCACAAGCTGAGAGACGTCCACTAACCCCTACACCCCTGTACAAAACTGTTACCCATATACCGTGCAATCATTATACCCTATCCCTAGTATTAGTGTAATTATTGTCCCCCACCCCCTATTATCCACGCTTTGGCAATACTGAAATGTTCTTTCGTCATGCCAATAAAGCTGATTTGATTTGATTTGACTCCTCCCCGTTTTTACGGGTTAAGGGCTGCCGTGGTCACGTGACCACTTTCAAGAGCGGTCGCGTAACCGCGCTTGGCCGGGGGGGGGGGGAGGCGGGACCCTCTGGTGCTGCAGCTCTTCCGGCACTCAACGGGTTAATAAGATTCATACACTGGTCAACAATGTTGCTCCATGTTGTGTAGCAGATAGTTCCATCTTGTTACCTATCCCCCTGAGCTGTGGCTGGGGTGGTCCTTGAAAGTTGCTACACTGCAGATTGCCAACCTGCTCCCAGGTCACATACCACCAGCAGGCGTGAAGGGTGTAAATCTATAACGTCCCCAAGGCACCCTCTCTAAAGCACTGAGCTAGTTTTCAGGAGCCCCTCTTGTTCTCTTACAATTATAAGAAATATACACAATGTGTCATTGCAAAAATAAATATAATTTTGATTGGGATATTCTGAATTCAAATAGTTATAGGTAGGTCATTTATTGTGTTACTGTTCTACAGAGTGCTGTCCCATAGAGGCTAAAATTGAGCCAATGGCAGTAATATGTGTAACTGGCTAAAACGAGGTAATTGCTGCCTGTAGAAAGTCAGAAGTATTTTTACATTTCTTTTGAAAAGATTCCTGGCAGTTTTGTAAACATTGTAGCAGGAAGTTAAACGCATTTTTTTCTGCCTTATCTCTCTCTTTCTACTTGGCCGTTTAGCATGCAATAAACGTGCATCAATTAAATGACCGCATAGTTGGAGCAAACCATGTTGACAATTATTTCCCCCCCTTTCTAAATCTCTGTTGTAGGTAAAAGCAATGGAACATTTGTAGACTATCAAAAATGATTGTAAAATACTTGTCAGAATAATGATTTTATTTTTTAAAGGCGCCAGTCACATAAATTTAACCCATGAAACATCACTGTCATTAGTACAATGGGGTGCTACTTGTGACTGCACCTCGGTTTTGGATGCTTACTGGGCCTTATTCTGTAAACTAAGACTGCGCCAAGTCGTCACTAACAGACAAAAAGCCCCATTGACTTCAATGGGGTTTCAGTGCCAAAGCGCAATCGCATCTTGCAGAATAATGCCCACTGTTGCTTATAAAGTCTTTGACGGGGAAGCCACAAATAGATTTCACAATGAATCTCAGGGCTGCTGACAGAGCTGGGACACGAGTCCTGAGCCTGAAGGCTTCGGGGGGGCTTGATTTCCTCTGGCTGCTCCCTTTTGTGTGATGTCACTGTGCGATCAGCAAGTGCATGTACATTCAGCATCTCCCCTCTTCCTCCTCTCTGATAAGGACAGGGTGGGATAATAACAGACAAAACACTTGATTGACAAACTTTCCCATTCAGTGTTCCCTAAAAAAATTAACTTGTTACATTTGTTTAAGGGAGCCAATTAGACGGTAAAATTATGCACAAAAGGTTGTTTTCTGGCCTACTACAGGGGATTGCAACTTTTAATAGTCTGCTCATAATGATTCCGTTCCCTATCTTATAGTGATTCCTTGCTGTTCTAAGAACAGTGGGTTTGAGCCTGTTGTTTTCAACATGTGGAACACAGTGGTTTTCAATTTGCGTTCTGTGGAACCCTGGGGTTTCCTGTGAAAAACTAGGTAATGGCGGGTATTTTATTCTTCAAGACCATATACAGCTCAACCCCGTTATAACGCGATCCGTTACAACGCGGATCTGCTTACAGCGCGATGCAAGCGTGACTCCCAGTTTTCGTATGTACTGCACCGACACACTTTATTCGAGCAAATACCCAGTATGTACCTGGCCTATATTCCAGATACCTGGAATGCGCCGCTCCTCACCTCTGACAAGCCCCGTTGCATTTGCCTTCCCAGCCTGGGTTCATGCCTGGCTGACGGGCGGCTGATCTGTTAAATGATAATGATTAGGATTTAATAGGCTGCAATGCTTCGCGTGTCTACCAGATGGCATAAATTCATGAATTGTAATGCAGTATATATATATATACTGTGCAGTATTGCAGCCAGCGGGAATAAAATGCTTCAATCCCTGCCTGGAAAATACCTCAATGCACTCGGGCAGAAAACAGTCACAAACCTCAATACACCCGGGTATACCCGAATTCGTGGGACTAGCCGAGCTCGAATAAAGTGTGTCGCCAGTGTATGAATAATTTACAACACCATTATTGGTTTCTTAAATACTTTATTGTACAATGCATACAATTGTACATTATTTCTAACGCGATCCGCTTATAGCGCGATGTGATTCTTTGGACCCCAAGCACAGCGTTATAAGGGGGTTGAGCTGTATGTCATAAATGTGTCCTATCCCATAACCATTCTCGTATTGATTTAATTTGGAAGGTTCCCATCCTTTTGACACTTGCTAGTCGAGATAGACAAAGTGTATAATGGGAAGTATCTTCTACAATTTAAACTTCTCTTTCAGCGATGCAGAGCTAAACTTTTTCACATCCCCCACATAAAACACATTTTGAAATTGTAAATTAGTGATACCGTGCAATGTGTTTGTATGTGGGAAATATCTAGCCTTGTAGCCAGATCAGTATTGGGCTGTTTATTTACAGAACTGTGAAAACAATTCAGCTGGTTTGGAAAGAAGATAAGTAGAATTTACTTATCAGACCTTTCAACTCTCAAATCAGATCAAAGAAGCTTTATTGGCATGACGAAAGAACATTGCAGTATTGCCGAAGCGTGAATTGGTTTCAGTCTCACAGATATTTACAGTAAGCAGTGTTGTCTGATTGATACAAACTTTGACAAAGTCCTGTTGGTGGACGAAACGCGTCAGAGGTTTTCTGTGGCAGAACTGCTTTCACATGCACTGAATAAACAAACCGTTTTCTAATTGCGTTTGGAGATACTTGATCGTACCCCGACGGTGAGCTGTGAACCGCCATTGCAGCAGCTTTCCTTCACTGATTGATACAAACCAGCACGTTCTCATCAAACTGTACGAGAAGCGATCCGCGGCATGTAGGATTCCTATTCTCATTAAACTGTACGAGAAGCGATCCGTGGCATGTAGGATTCCTATTCTCATTAAACTGGCATTTTTAGGTCCAGAATGGCTAAATCTCACAGATTTTAGTCCTTGGAGGCTGACATCTCTGAGACTGCTGCTAGTAGTGTGCATACTGTATAAGGCCTTGGATACGTCACGTGCGCCGGTACGAGAAGCGATCTGTGGCCTGTAGGATTCCTATGAAGTGCGCGACGGGGAAGCGTGGTAGAGGCGGGGCCGTAACTTCACTAGGCTGGTTCGCCCTCATTGGCTGAACCGCACACGTGACCCGGCTATCGCACAACAAAATCAAAAGAATTTGTCTCGTGAAAAATCAGCTGTGCTGTCGCGCGCTCTATAAAGGCTTAGTGTGCCTACTGCGAGGTTTTCTTGCACTCCCACCTAGAAACTGAGACGACACAGTTTTTTGGAAGTAATAATTGGTCACAGCTTTATTGCCTTAAGAATACTTGAAAATAAACTGTCAGCCAGTCGCTAGTCATTTGTCACCAGCCCTATTCTCGGTATCTTCTGGCGGGAGCCCTTTTCCAAACCGCCCTATTCTACCGTCTGGCACGCAGTCGCTCGCAGTATGGATGCGGCCTAAGCCAGTTAGGTAAGACCTCCTGTGTATCAGGGATAGTCTCAGTGAGCCCCAGTTTTATATTTCTCATGTAGAACTAAGACGGATTAACGCAGCTATCCTAAAGACACTTATGAGAAGAAAAACAGATAAGTATTTAACTATATAATGTGTCATATTGCATGTAGCACTGGGTCTTGTCCTTTTTAAATTTTTATATATATATATATATATATATATATATATATATATATATATATATATATATATATTATATATACACAAGGTCACAATCCCAGTAGCACTCCTTTTGATACAAATATATATGGTGTGGTGGGTTTGGATTCTGAGCTTGCAGGGGCTGTGTGCAGGGTTGCCTGTAGCTATCAGGACTTGCATGACAGGAGGCAATGTGGATGAGAGAGAGAGACGTACACACATACACACATACATTATATATATATATATATATATATATATATATATATATTTAGCTTGGGAACCCCTCTCTCCCCTTGGATCCTGAGATAGTTACTGTTGTTCAATGTCTATCCGGGGGGGAGTGACTTCTAAATCTCACGTCATTGGTTGCGGTTTACAAATGGACTGGCATTTAAATCCCCCTTAAGGGTTGTTATATAGTGGCTGCGTGTGCTACGCCGTGCGCGCGCAGCCCTTATAATTGGCTGAGGTTAGTCAGCCCTTCTATACAAGGGCCGCGTGCGCGCACGGCAGTGAGCGTGCATCCGGCCGACAGCGGGGAAGACGGGGAAAATAATATTTTCGCGCCGCTACCAGCGCTGAAATGAATGTGTGTGTGTGTATATGTATGCATGTGTATGTATATATGTACGCATGTATGTATATATGTACGCATGTGTATATATATGTACGTGTCTGCACAATGTTAATAAATATTTTATTTTTACCAAAGTGGTTTTTTTTTGTTTGTTTTTTAATAAATAATAAATTACACATACATACATACATTCCCTGCCAGTGCAAAGAGAACACGCTACATCCCTCCCAACGCAGCTCCGAAATAACTTTTATTTTTTGCTAATGCACAGAAAACCAGCTGTAGTTGGAGAAACATTTTACGTCACTTTACTGTAACTTGGTGGAAAAAGAGAGTCACTGACTTAGGCAGTATTTCCCTGCACAGGATACTCTTCTAAAAGAGTTATTGGCAAAGGCAACGGAAAAAATAAAATGGCTTTTAGTACTCAATTGGAGTTGTATCAAAAATGGTTTTACGGTTGGTCATGTTAAGAAGTGCATTGGAAACCACAGAGATCGAATGGGTGTGAATTTGTGACAAGAAAGCAGCCGACCAGGAAGGCCACTGTCTTAGCCATAGCCTTTACTTACTAATGTTCATATTAGCCAGGTTTAGCATGTGCTTTGTAAATCTTTGGGGGTTATTCATTAAGCTACAATAGTGCCGATCGGAGCACTGTCATATGGAAACTGTTGTCAATGGGAGGTTCCGTGCGGCAGTGCCCCGAGAGGAACTATTGCGGTTTTATTAAAACAATATATATATATATATATATATATTTGCCTTGTATTTTTCCTCTGAATGTTTTTTGGGAGGGGGTAACTAACTTAAAATTCAAGCAAAATAATCTCCTTTCAAGTTTCCTTTCAAATGTTCTTTAGAAATGCAAACAAGCTTTTAATCACAATGCTAATCTCTCAGCAGGAAGTGTCAGCTATATTAAAAGTGGATAAAAGGCTGCAAATTGTTTGAGAGGTAACGTCACGATACATGGCATAAAGGGGAAAGAGCCGAGTCGCTGTACAATACAGTAACGGTGACATGTGATTGGCAACTTATCTTTTGTTACAAAATCAGACATGATTTTTTTTAGATAATTCTTTTTAACGTTAGTCTACGAACAGGCTCAACTGTGGCCTTGGTGAGGGTTAATTTCTTCTAACTTCTCCCTTTTGTGTGATGTTACTATGTGGTAAAGATGAGTTTGTATAAGCAAAGCCCCCCTCTCTACTGTACTTCCCCTTTCATATCTTCCCGGGGAATGAGCTAGAGGTTGGATAAATACTAGGCCCCAAGGGAAAATAAATTCTTATTTCTCGAAAAAATCAAATGGATAAATATCTATGTATTTACTTATAAGTATGAAATGGCAAACCCTCCTAGAACCAAAGTTATTTATTTATTTATAAAATATTTTACCAGGAAGTAATACATTGATAGTTACATCTCGTTTTCAAGTATGTCCTGGGCACAGAGTAAAACAAATAATACATGGTTACAAATACAGTTACATAAAGTTAACGAATGGCAGTGTTTAAGAAGGGGCATTAGGGTGATTGATGCTGCTGTGACCCAAGTCTGACCCCTATAAGTATTGAAACAATTTTTGTAAAGTCAGTATGAAACATGGGGAGCTGAGATTTGGGAGGAGTTTGGTTTCCTCCGGCTACTCCCTTTATTCTGTTACCACTGTGTGATCAGCCAGAGCTCCCCTTATCTCCCTCCCGTTATCTTTTTTGGTTCTCTGATGAGGACAGAAAACATTGGCTTGACAAACACTATTATTAATAGGCCCCTAAGACATTATTATCCTTTACTTGTAAAGCGCCAACATATTCCGCAGTACAGTGGGGGAGCAGAGTGATATAAATTAAACTGAATGACATACAAGTAAGGACAGACGAGCGCAAACAGATACAGAAGGTAATGAGGGCCCTGCTCTTGGGCGTTTACAATCTAAAGGGAATAAGGGGAAATGTTAAAACAAAAGGTAAAGTGGCTGCTCATTGTGGGGGTGCACTATGCCTCAGGATGGAATAGGATATACAGTAGCTGCACTGCTGGATATATTAAGGTTTGGGGGATGTGGATGTTAGGGGGTGTTGGGTATATTTGGGGATGAAGGCTGAGATGTACGGGGGGGGCAGCGTTGTTAGCTTTTTATGTCAGAACTGGGGTTTTAAGTGTAATTCTAGAGGATATGGGAAGCCAGTGTAGGGGTTTGAATAGTGGAGCAGCAGAGGGGAATAGGCATGTGTGGTAGATGGGTCTGGCAGCAGCATTTTGGATGGATTGAAGTTTGGATAGGCGAACGAGAGGAATGCCAGCTAGGAGAAGGTTGCAGTAGCCAAAGCGGGACAGGATAAATGAGCGAATTAGCATTTTAGTTGCGTCGTAACGGAGAAAAGGGCGTATCCTAGCAATAATTCGGACATGAAGCTGGTAGGACTTGGTGAAGACTTGAATGTGCAGAATGAATGAAGGCGGAGTCGAGAATGACCCACAGGCAGTGGGTTGGTGTGTTGATGAGATTGTAGTGGTAAATGACGATGAGGGAGAGTTTGAGTGTAGTGGTGACAGTGGAAGGGGGACAAATTATTAATTCCGTTTTGGACATGTTAAACTTCGGATAACGGTGTGACATCCATGATGAGTGTACGGATAGACAGTTTGTGACATGGGACAAGAAAGGCGGAGAGGTAGATTTGGGTGTCATTGATGACCTGACATTCTCCTCTAGAATCTTCTAATACAATGCAGAATTCATGGTGGGGTCAATGATGGAAACCCGTCCAGGTTCTGAGGCAGCAAAGCAGCCCCAAACCATCACACTCCCACCACCATGCTTCACAATTGGGATGAGGTTCTTCTGTTCTGTTTCTCATTGATGCCAAAAAGTTCTACCTTTTGACCCGTCTGTTCAGAGAACATTGTTCTAGAAGTCTTGTGGATCATCTATGTGCTCTTTGGCAAACTTCAGATGGGCAGCAATGCTCTTTTTAGAGAACAGGGGTTCCCTCCTGGCTATCCTTCCATGAACACCCTTCTTGTTCAGTCTTTTTCTGATAGTTGAGTAATGAACACTCACATTAGACAAGACGAGAATCGCCTGCAGATCATTGGATGAAATTCTGGGGTTCTTTGTGACTTCCTGGATGATTTGCCAGAAAGATTTTGGTAGGACGACCGCTCCTGGGTAGAGTGACTGTGATCTTGAACATTCTCCATTTGTACACTATCTGTCTGACAGCGGATTGGTGGAGCCTCAAATCCTTAGAAATCGTTTTGGAACCCTTTCTAAACTGAGGAGCATCAATAACCGCTTTTCTGAGGTCCTCAGAGATTTCTTTCTATTATGGCAAGACGTGTTTCCATACACCTGTATGGTGAAAACCACACTCACAAAGTTTCTGATTTTTATGTAGGATGGGGCCTCCCAAACTCACCCCTGAAGACCTAATTAAAAACCTAATTATTTAAACACTTGTTTCTAATTATAACCTTTAATCTAGCTGATAAAACCAGGGCTTCGCTTACTTTCGCACCTACTCTTACTTAATTACTCCTTGTCTAATTCAGGGGTGCGTGAACTTTTTTCTTTGCGCCGCTCTGCCTGCCCCCTCCCCACTCGCGCCCCCTCTCTAACCTTCTCTCCGGTATCGGTGGGGTCACAGAGTCCTGGCGCGCTCCCCGGCATTTAATTTAAATGTTGTGGGGAAGAGCGCCTCTGTAAACGCCGCACCCCCCAGTTTGTGCACTCCTGGTCAATTTCATACATCATGTTGCAAAAGATATGGAGTTGGTTAATATAAACCCTATTTGATATTTAAGAAAAGACTGGTTTTGATTCAAGAAGGTTATCATGGCAAACCTATGGAATTTCTGTAATTATCATTGGAGTTCACAAACTTTTTTGTATACACAGTCCATAAACATGGCACTCACGTAGTTTGTGTACATGGACCATCCAGGGTGCATACTGTCCAGGTGTCGGCAGAGCAGCACACAGGTATAGGAAAAACGGGACTGGCACCCGAAAGTCTCAAAGTGTCAAGTTTAAATATATATATATATATATATATATATATATATATATATATATATATATTGTTTTTTCTTTTGCTGCAACAAATCAAATCAGAAAAAACATTACTTTTAAGAGTGTTGGAATCTTTGTAAAGAAGCCAATTTCATTGATAACTTGATTAGAAAACAAACATATTTTGCTTGCTATGGGGCATTGTCCCTTTAAAAGACTTTATCAAGAAATGATGTGGGGAGAGGGGACTGAGCAATTTTTAGATACAAAGAAGCACTATTCATGTGGTTGCAGTCCAGCTTTATATAAAACCTTGATAAAACGCATGCAGCATAAGGCCACTGTGAAAGGAGAGATTCTCTGTAAGCAAAGCGTTGGAGCCTTCCTCCTGAGTAATTAAAGCTGATACGATTTCCTACTAATGCCTGCTTAGAAATATAGGAATAAGTAGGAGATAGACCATTAGCCAGTCTATTTAACCCACTTATTCTAAAGCTTCTATTATTAATATGCTTTGGAGATGTCTTCCCAGTGCTGGAGAAAAGTTCAATTATGATTATTGTTTACAACACAACAACATATACTGTAGCACATCACGGTGGCATGAGAGGGCACTAACAATAAGATGATATTACCATACAGTGTGCTGGTCCAGTAAATAAGGGGGAGCCCTGTTTCAAGGAGCGGACAATCTAAAAGGGTGATGACATGGAGAAGACATCTACGCATCATTTTTAGTAGGGACTTAAACTGTGCGCCTACTTTGTTAGTGTTGTTGTCACTACAATTGTAAGGCTTTAAGCCTGTTACTGTGCGAGGGGCTTACGGCCGCCACTCAAGAGCATTAAATAGCCTCCTGCCCCTAACCTAAGTCAAGTCAGTTTATCGTTCAGCGTGAGTCTGTCAACACCAGTGAGCTGTCAGAAGTACTCCAGTCTGCCATCTCTGACCATCTGCGTGTTTTCCAGCAGTGCTAGTCTTGCCTTATCTGTCTGCCTTTCTCCTCCCTCCATTCTTGCATTTAAACTCCCTTCCCTCTGCCCCTCTTCTAGTGCTAAGGTCCTAAAAAAAAAAAGTGCAGCAACTCCTTTTTTTATTTTTTTTTATTTTTCGAGAGAGAATAGCGTAAGCAACAAGGAAAAACTAAACGAATAATTACATAAAAATCATAGAGATATAAAATAAGAAAAACATAATAGTCCAATGACCTCGAAAAAGATCCAATGGTGTGTGATGAATGAAAAAAGTCCTAAAAAATTAAACAGAGGCACAATAGGGTAAAGTACTGTTTAAAAAAAAAATGCTTTATAAATGAAAAGGATAAATAAAATGTGACTTGCAATCTGGTAGAATAAAACAGCATTGCGGGAAACATCCCAGTAAATTTCATAGGCGCGGTAGACGTTGCTTCGACGGAGGACAAGAGGTACACAGCCCGCTCTGTCGACCCATGTCGATGTTAGTACACTTTGACCAAGTCACAATTATATAATAAATAATAGAAACATTTTCAGAGAGTCCAACTCTTAACTGTCCATGAAATGTCTGTGAATTGACTGTATAACCTCTGTTCATTTAATGCAGGGGTGGGCAACCTATTTTTCAATGTAGCCACAGGTGTGGCGAATTAGAAGTGAAAATAGCCACACCATGTAAAAATGTAGGTATTATGTTGCGCATGCGAAAATTTTAAACACACAGTTTGAAAAAGTTTATAAATTCTCAGACCATAACCCCCCTCAGGCTCCCTCACCCCCCTCCTCCTCTCACCCCCTCATGCCACCACCACTATCTTCCTCCTCATCTCATTTTCCCCATCATCATCTCATGTAAACCCCCTCATCTCCCCCAGCACCCTTCATCATCTGCCGCAGCACCCTTCATCATCTGCCCCAGCACCCTTCATCATCTCCCCCAGCACCCTTCATCATCTCCCCCAGCACCCTTCATCATCTCCACAGCCAGCAGCCCCCTCATCATCAGGCAGCAGCAGCCCTCTACCCCCCGTCCCAGGCATCAGCCCCCACCCCTCCCCCGTATCAGGTATCAGCCCCCGTCCCCCGTATCAGGCATCAGCCCCCGTCCCCCTCATCAGGCATCAGCTCCCCTCCCCCGTATCAGGCATCAGCCTCCCTACCCCCCCCATCCCAGGCATCAGCCCCTGTCCCCCATCCCAGGCATCAGCCCCCCTCTCCCCGTCCCAGGCATCAGCCCCCCTACCCCCCGTCCCAGGCATCAGCCCCCCTACCCCCCATCCCAGGCATCAGCCCCCTTCCCCCCCATCCCAGGCATCAGCCCCCGTCGCCCCCGTATCAGGCATCAGCCCCCATCGCCCCTGTATCAGGCATCAGCCCCTGTCCCCCGCATCAGGCATCAGCCCCCGTCCCCCGCATCAGCCCTGTCTCCTAACCAGATCGCGGCGGCTGAGAAAGAAAGGGAAGGAAGCGGTGGTGGCGGGACTGGCCAGGGGAGGGAGGGGATAGGGGGGAGCGTGTCAGCGCATCAACTTCTGGTGCTGGAGGGGAGGAAGCGCGTCACACCACTGAAGCGGGCTGGGAGGAAGGGGAGCGTGCCACACAGCCGGAGCGCGCTCCTTCCCTACCAAGTAAGACAGGCCTGCACAACTCGTAAAGCGAGAAGGGCCGAACTGCTCCAAGGAAAACAAAATTTGGGCCACGCGGGAAAAATCATCATATTCATCATCACTATTCCAGCACCTCTCATCATCATCCTCATATCTCCCCCAGAACCCCTCACTATCAACCTCTGCGATACTCCCCCACCTATCTCTCATACCCCCATCTCTCCCCCTCACCCATAATACTCCCTCTCCACATCAAACACACAATACCCCCCTGCACACCACACACATCCCACCCCCCCTGCACCTCACATCCTTCTCCCCCCGTGCACCTCACATCACTCTCCCTCCCCCCTGCACCTACATCCTCTCCTCCCCCCCTGCACCTAACATCAACTCTCCCCCCCCTGCACCTAACATCACCTCCCCCCCTGCACCTCACTCACTCTCCCCCCTGCACCTAACATCACTCTCCCCCCCCTCCCCCCCTGCCCCTCACATCACTCTCACCCCCCTTGCACCTCACATCACTCTCCCCCCTGCACCTCACATCACTCTTCCCCCTTCACGCCCTCACATCACTCTCTCCCCCTGCACCTCACATCACCCCCCTACCTCCCATCACCCCCCCCTAACCTCCATCATCACCACTCCTACCTCCAATAACCCCCCCCCTACACCTCCAATCCCCCCTCTGCACCTCCAATGACCCCCCTCTGCACCTCCAATGACCCCCCTCTGCCCCTCCCCTCATGACCCCCCCTCTGCACCTCCAATGACCTCCCCTGCACCTCCAAGGTACCCCACCTGCACCTCCAATGACCCCCATCACTCCAATGAACCCCCTCTGCACCTACAATGAACCCCCCCTGCACCTCCAATGACCCCCCCCTCACCTCCAATAACCCCCCCTGCACACTCAAGGACACCCCCTCCCTCTCTACCTCGGTTTGCTCGGAGGAGGCGCAGAGAAGGCAAGGACTGCACGCACGCGCTCTGGCAGGCACGGAAGTGCCTCAATGCTAGAGCGGCTGCTGCCTGCATTCTTGAGCGGCTGATCCGGGAGGGGAGAGCGGGCTGATCCGGGAGGGGGGGAGCGGGCTGATCCGGGAGGGGGGGAGAGCGTGAGCGGGCTGATCTGGGAGTGGAGAGACGTGAGCGGGCTGATCGGGGAGGGGGGAGAGCATGACGGTGCTGATCGGGGAGGGGGGACGAGCGTTGGGTGAACGGGAGCGAACTCGAGAGGGAGAGCGGAAAGCCACCGTGGGCCGCACAGTGAGTGCAGGAGTCCCGGCGGCCCTTATATTGTGGTTACTCAATTCGCCACACTTTGACTCCCAATTCGCCGCGAATGGCGAAAGGGTTGCCCACCCTGGATTTAATGTAACCATGTATTCTTATCATAACTCTGTGCAAGGACATACTTGAAAATGAGAGGTAACTCACTGTATTACTTCCTGGTAACACATTTTATAAATAAATAAGATATCTTCCAATATCTGTAATTAGTCAGTCTCTGGAAATGTTTACCTCTTATTTAACATATAATTGTGACTTGATTTGTTTCCTTCATCATTTGTTGAATATGAAGGAGAGAATGAACCCACTCTCCTTCATATTCTACAGTTTACACCCAAGCACCGTTCATATTATCATCTTTTCACCGCAAGAGGCTGCAGCAGGGGTTCCCCTACTATTTCATCATTTGTTGAAAGTGTATGTAACCCTCCCTGCCCGGCTTCTAGGGAGATTACATCGGTGTGTTATGCATGGCTACTCCGCATGGGTTACCTTGACTCAGGGTCTGGATTCAGGCGGCGGGGTGATGAGGTAACAAGGTTGTATAATAATGGGCGCCAGGAATGTTTGTAGTGCAACTATCATTTATTCGTGTCCCCAAGCACAGGGACGGCTCATAAATATTTTGTCAACGTTGTACTGTATTTTATATCAGGCATACATGAATATGGTTCATCCATTAGTGCCCACTCTTAACACTCGAATAGAGGTACATTTACTTAGTTGCGCTACTTAGATGTTGGACCTGGCGCCCCTTGTTACTTCGAGACATTATCAGTATTAAACTGATTTCAATAGGCCCCTACAGGAGTCCTAGCGGGTCCTTCTTTTGTGACCCGATACCTTTGGCCTTTTTGGAAACTTCCACTTCCATTCAGACTGATGAGGAATATTAGTGCCAATCCACGGTTAGAGCTGATCCGCCGACACCCAGGAGTCCTCTTTCCTGAAGCCCTCCGTGGCATGCTGTGTCGTATTCCCTTTCCTGTAATATTCAGAATTCCATTCCTTCTTGTGGGGATCCTTACACCAAGGGTACTGCCCTTAACTACAACATAATAAATAGGGGGGCCTGGTCTGTGTTATTACTTTATACACATTACATATCTACTCTCCCCGAGGTTCCTCTCCTCTTGTCCTCATGGAACCTAACCTTCTCAAACTTTTCCCTCCCCTTATATACTCTCCTTGATGTCAATTTAGTAGAAAGACCATTTACCTAGATATGGAATAACTAATTATATTTTCAACGTGCTGATACTTAACCCTTTGGACGCCATGCCCCCTCTGGCAAATGGCGATCACATGACTGCTCCTTATTAACCCGGAAACTGAAGATATATCTTTAGGCTCCTTACAATGTACAGGTGCATTTTCCTTCTTCATGTTTTAATTTGTTTATTCACTGTGAAGCCGTTATCATGAATAGATAAGAAAAGAAAAAGTTACCTTATAACTAACAGACAATTTTTCATAGCAATGAAAGAAGTACAATTTTAATGGTGCATTCTTCTAAGCCGATTGCTTTTTATAAGAACTTATCATTTCATATTTGCCAGTAGAGAGTAAAAAATAATAATAATAATAATATGGCAGCGGGGCCACTAAGGAACCGCAACATTATCTGATGATGACTTCCCACATCAAGGCTGACCCCGGAGGCGCTTTTCCAACGCTAATGCTGTGGTAATTGGGGAACCCCCGGAGCTTGGAGTGATGCGGGGGACGACCGGATCAGTTTTAGGAAACTACAAAAAAAAAGTTGTGGCGGTCATTTCTGCTTTAAATGGAGACCACTTCACGTCATATTGAGAAGGGGCCAAAGTGTCAGGTAGAGCTGATATGCGCTATTTTCAGCTCCACAGAATCCCTGTTTTTCAAGAAATTGAAGGTAGCCTCCTGGGGAAACAAAATGGATGTTTAAATCTCGACACGTTATGCGACGTCAATAGGAGGCGGATTTAAATACAAAAAGTACACCGTAAATTAACTTTGCTCTGCTCTAGGGAGCCCCTGCTTCCTATCCATTTAAAAAAACGAAAGGGATGGGGGGGGGGGGGGCGGGGTGCAGAGGGGGAACAGCTTCCATGGAAATTCCCCTACTTCCCAGAACTAAAATTACACCTTGAAATGTCAGGGGCACAAGGGCTTTTTTTCTGCCAGTTTCACATACACTTGTGAGCTAGATGCATTGGACAAAGAAGGAAGTTCACATGAGTGTGCGGCGACTCCAAACCAACTTCTGCGTTGGCTAGTTCTGTTTTGAGCTGGAGTTGCACATTTGCTACCTTCGTTAATACCGTAATATTTTAGTATGCAGCAGTGACCCACAATGAACTGTCACAGTTCATCACAAGGTTCAAGACCCGCAGAGCATCTATAGTAACACCCCAGTAAAACTGCTCCCCATGTAAGCTGGTGAAAAAAATCCAATTGTTCATAAACAAAAGTACACGAATTGTAATAATTGAGATATACAGTAAAATCAATATTTTGTGATTGATCACATTTAGCAGGATTGGAATAGGTTTTTGCACTCTATACAATAGAGATGGGGTGCGGAAACTGGGGGGGCGCAAGATTTTATGGGGGGGGCAGCGGTTACAGAGGTCCTACACTCCCCCCATTCCCCCCCCCCCCCCCCAGGCATTTAAATTAATTTTGCGATGCCTCTGTAACAAACTTACTTTGCATTCCAGCGACGCGGCATCGTGGTAACTCGGTGTCAAATGAAGCCACGTTGCCATGACGACGTGCCGTCACCTGATCCCGTGGCATCATTTGACACTGGAGCTGAGCAAGAGGGCGGGGAGGTGCGAGCCGGGCAGGAGAGCAGGCAGGGGTGCGCAGGGGGTAAAGTTTGTGCACCCCTGTACTAGAGCAGGGGTGCTCGACTCCAGTACTCAAGCCCCCTCAACAGGTCAGGTTTTCAGGATATCATAGCTTCAGCACAGGTGGCTCAAAGGCCACATGTGCTGAAGCAGGGGCTGATAGAGCCACCTGTGCTGAAGCTGGGATATCCTGAAAACCTGACAAGTTGGGTGGGGCTTGAGGACTGTTAATGATCACCCCTGCACTAGAGATGTAGGAGAAGGTTTCTTCATATATTACTTTATATGGTCTAGGACATTTGGCCGCACTCAAAACGCCGCCAGCATTCCGCTGCAAGGACATGTCGCCGCTGGGACAATTCGCCATGATGTCAACCCACAAGCTAGGTCTGATAAGTGCATGTTTAAATGTCCCGTGCGGGACTGCTACACTGCCTGGCTTGTGGGAGCGGGTAGACTAAACCGCTCCGACACGCCATCTTTTAATGTTCTGAGCTCTACATTTAAACATGTACTTATCAGACCTGGCTTGTCGGGCACAGCAGCGAAATGTCCAGAGAGCAGCCTTGCCGAGACGTGTATCAGTGGCATTTTGATTGTGGCCAAACATCGCATTCCGTACTTGTATTCCGTCAACAAAGCATTCGTGTTTGACGCAGGCGATTATTGACCAGTTATACTTCATCAGAACCATTGGAAAAGGCTTCATAAATGAGATGTAATTGCTGCATTATTGAAGCAGGAAGGTGACATTCGGGATTAGTAAGGATGTTTATGAAAGGGCCTGTCGTGGAAATTATCACTTTTTTCTTGTGTGTATTTAAAGGTAATATCCAGAACAATCAGACAATGTTATCGATGCAGCAAATTTCCTAAGAGAAGACAAGAAACAGGTGATGATGTCCCTTGCGGGACCTCAAAGGCTCCCATTGCTCTGCTCGAGCAACGTGGCCTAGTGTGTTTGCAAGGATTCTCTTGAGTTTATTTAGGGGATTTGTTATTACTGAATTTTTCATGGTTGAGTAACTCTGGCCTTATAAGCTGCCATAGAGTTGATCCTGCGCTATTGCACGCAAAGCCCCATTAAAGTGCAACAGCAGGTTTCTGGGCCTTAGTGACTCAAGATCAACTACTGTACTACCTACAGTTCCACTTCAAAGGACATGGTGGAAATCTCTCTAACTCTAAAATAATGGGAAATAAAGGAAATAAAGAAAGCTACATTTCCATATAATGTTTGTTTTTAAATCTGTAGGAGATTGACGAGTAGGGAAGTATTTGTGAAATGTGTCTGAAATGTGACTCCCCTGGGTCATTTTTGAGACAGGTTCACGTAGAGTTTAACTTCATTTTGTGAACCAAAGTGCTGGGCTTATTTATTGGTATAGTAAAGTGCTTCTTTCAATATTAATGTTTTTTTCCAATCTTGTTCCTGGTTTTTGGCACCATTTCTGCTTTTGTTTTCACTCTAAATATCTCTTCAACATGACACCTTCCCTAAGGGAACGGTTCCTAAGGAACTGCTTGTGTGTGGGACCTTTCTTCTTCATTTTGATTGCAATTGTGGTCTTTAAGGGGTCTGAAGCTTTGGAGGAATGTTTATGCAGCTGCATTTCGTCCCATGTCAGAAAATAAGACTACTAGATCTTTTGCACTTTTTGAGTTTTCCATCTTTGTAGAAGGGGTATATTTTCGAAAGTTAACTCGAGCTCGTTAACATTTTTATTGTACACAATCTTTGTTTTTGCTTTTGTCTCCTTGTCACGATCAAGGTTGATTGGACTACCAAGGATGTTTAGATCGCCAGACAGTACACAGAGTTTTATCAAACCGGAGTTTATTTAGCCCAAACTAACTGCATATCACACAGTATAAACGATAAGACATAGGGACTCGGGGGCCAAGGGGAAACACGTAGTTAGACTAGATGCCAGGTACTGCTGTAGCCAAGGTACCTCTGGAAGTTCTTTTTGTGGGAGAACAAAGTGACTCGCGAGCAGCATAAAAGATAGAAAGTCTTTTTCGTTGAACGATACCGTTCCGACTCACGAGACAACTAGTGGCATCTATTCTATATAGGTGTAGAGTAACGCCATAGCTGGCTTACCTCTCGGAATCGTTTTAGGGGTCTTTTCCCAGATTGATGCGGTCCTGAACAGGACTCGTATGCTTCCTTCTTCGGGTCTTCCACACACTGCCTAGACACTGGCTGTATGAACGCAGGTAACTCTATTCACATGACACAGGTTTCTGAGCACACGCAGTTGGAGGGAAAAACTAGTGAGAAGATCCTTGGCCATTGGGCTGCTATACCCCCTTACTAATTGGTAGCATGACTCTGTGTGGCTACTAACAAAGGACTCCACACCTGTCCCAGACCTAGGATGGTAGGAGTTGGCATATGGTGCTGGATCCTTAGTATACCTAATCCAGCCCCTGCTAGCCCAAGTGGCGACAGGGCAGGCTTAGGATCTCCGGTTATACAGGAGGACTGCAGGCCACAACGGAATACATGACACACACACGGAATTCATTTCAGGCAGGAAAAGTCATGTACCATTATATACACATTTTATGGGGTTCAGAACCTAATTCTGGCTTGGTGCTCTGGAGGCTTCGAGGAGCACTCTGGACAAGTGTGGTTGGTGACGGGCAAGTAACAGGGGGCAAGAGAAAAGTACTTTTTACAAAGTATATTTCTCTCGCGTCTGAGCACATCTATATAACCAGCGGGAAAACGCCAATTTCTCTGGAACCGAAGCTCAGCCTGGGGCTGTGGGATATGCCGGTCATACTGTATCAAAGTGCTGAAATGAGTCAGACTGTGGGTGCCTATGCGGCTGGACCAATTCTCTAACCCAGAGAGAAAGGCTAAAGGTTCAGCGGTCAAACTCCTACTCGCATATGTAATTGTGAAATTATCCACTGGCTTTTGTTTTTTTGAAGTATTGACTCTTATTGATGTCAACCATTGTAATAGATGTTTAAAATAAAACTACTTAACAACGCAGTCCTGAACATACTGTACAACCTTGAGGTTGATGACGTACCCCAGGGGTGCGAAAACTTTTCAGTCTGCGCCCCCATCTTACCTGGTGTCTGGTGTCTTTTGACATCACAACGTCATGTAACCCCACGGCATCATTTGACGCCGTGTTACCATGGCGACGTGTCGCCGGAAGCCGCCGGAGACCAGGTAAGGGAAGTTACAGAGGCTTGGCGAGTCTTGGGGAAGAGCACGGGGCCTCTGCAACCGCCGTGTCCCCCCCAGAAAATTTGGCACCACCCAGTTTGCGCACCCCTGAAGTACCCTTTCACCACATGCAGTAGCTCTTATGAGGCCCCTCACTAAAGCTCTGTGAATTGCAGACTCTGATCTTTTACACTGGTTCTCTACATGGGTCATTCTGTAAATCGTACTAGTGACATGCAAAATAAAAAATGCTTAGTACTCTCAGCCAATGTAACGGTGTTGGGGGTATATGGCTGGTACCGGCAAAGTCACCGTAGGAATCCACAATATCTACCCACAGCCACACACTTTATTTTAAAGTTCATTTAGGACATTTAGACTTTAAATGACCAGAATCTATGCTCTTCATTGCAATAATAATTCAATTATATCTAGTGGTGCCACAATTTACTGCACTGCACAACGAAAATAGAGCAATTTTTTTCTTTCTTTTTTACCTTTCTCAGCTCTTTCCACCTATTTACTCTGTAGAAGAAGTGGAAATAATAATTTAGTTTTAGTACATGTATTTGTTAATCTCTGCATCTTCAAAACATACAAGCTCCCTTAAACTGCGTATTTCTCTTCTGCCACTATTTTGTACTGTCGTCCTCCCCCCCCCCCCCCCCCCCCCCCATCTCTTTTAACCACAATATACCGAAAGTGGAAAGTATTCTTGGTCAGGAGAGGAAAATTCAGAAACCGTTAATATAAGCAAACACAGTTTGACATTAAAGCAGCAGTTCAACATGTGTTTTTTTTAATAAATCAGTTCTGTACTATGAGAAAATACTTGTAGCGTTTAAAAATGTCTTTAAAACATATTTTTTTTAATGTTTCTAATGTTGGAAGCAGAAAAAAATTCTCCCAAGCGGGACGATATGGGCAGTGCACTGCGTGCCAAACGAAAGAAAATACTTCGTTCCAAAGAGAAAAGAGCTGACGGATGCTGGATCGCTAAAAAAATGTTTATTTATTCAACAAGCTGCAACATACAGATACACAGGGAACCCGAGAAGATCCTCCGACGCGTTTCATGCATCCGTGCACTTAGGTTCTTCTCCGGTTCCCTGTGTACCTTTATGCTGCAGCTTGTTGAATAAAGAAAAAAATGTTCGCGATCCAGCATCCGTCAGCTCTTTTCTTTTTGGAACGCAGTATTTTCTTTCGTTTGGCACGCAGTGCACTGCCCATATCGTCGCGCTTAGGAGAATTTTTTTCTGCTACTATTTCCGGGCTGCATGCACGCTTCTTCCAGGAGTCTGTGCATACTCTGCTTTTACTCATTATACAACGCTCTATGGACTTTTGCTACTCATGTAATATTGGTCTAGCTCCAGGGATTAGTTTATTGGTGATTTTGGGGGCCTGGATCCCCCCACCTATGTGGGCCTTTCCAGACATCCCCAATGTACGAACTTTATAACATACCCCTCAATGGGAGCCTCAATTACCTTTTCACATATAGGAGACACATTTATTTACCTGGATATACAAACAAATGGCAATTTTTAATCTTAAAAATGTTGAATTTTTATGAGAAACCTTTTAACATAATTTTGTTTATCATTACGGATGTATTTGCATACTCTAGCAGCGGTGCGCAAACTGGGGGGCGTGCCTGAGATTTGTCTGAGATTGCAGAGGTCCCGCGCTCTTCCCCCAGGCATTTAAATTAAATGCCAAGGGATTGTGTGAGGCCCCTGCAACAACAAAAAAACTTACCTGGATTCACACGCGGCGACGCGTCTCCATGGCAATGCAGCGTCAAATGACGCCACGAGGTCACAGGCGTCAAATGATGCCGTGGGTCACGTGACCCCGGAGTGTCGTTTGACGCAGTGGTAAAGGTAGGAGGGGGGGTCGCGAGCTCTGGAGCATGCAGAAAGGGGGGCGCAGCCGTAAAAGTGTATTCCCTATAATGTAGGAAGCATTTCCAAAGTGACAGCCCCTTCCCCTTCTGATAGGCTCTGGCTCTTGAGCCGCGCCCTCTCTCTAGCAGGGCACCAATTGTAACTGCCCAGTCGCATAATATTGCTGGACTACATTGCCCACAATGCTGTGCAAGAACTGAATTAAATAACCAGAGCAAGTGATCGATTACAGGAGAACGGATCGATCTGCAACTTAGCTAATCACTTGTCAGTGTGCAGATTGTATTGATGCACATATTGAACGAGAAAAAAAAAATATATATATATATATTTTTTTAATGGCAGCTTGAACTGCAGTTTTAAGAACTTGTGATATATTTTCTTGTGGGATCTTTGCCGAAAATAACTCATGTCTGTATTGTATGCCATGGACCGATCAGGCTGTATTACATGGGTCGTATACTATTATTATTTTTTATGAAAAAGCCAAGATATTTTGCAGCGTGTTACAATGGGGGAACCATTATTACATAACAGAATGACATACAAAATAAGAATAAAATAATGCAAACTAATACAATATGTCCTAAGCGTCCTGCTCATGAGAGGTTAAAATGTTGTCCAGTTTTCAAAGGCCACCAACAGGTCAGGTTTTCAGGATATCCCTGCTTCAGCACAAGTGGCTAGTGAGTAAACGCTGACTCCAAAACAATGATACTGAGTTTGAAGCAGGGGAGCCTTGTTCAATCCTGGTGTCGGCTTCTAGTGACCCTGGGGGCGTCCCTTTATCTCCCTGTGCCTCAGGCACTACAAAATAGATTGTAAGCTCTACAGCGCAGGAACTCGTGCCTGCAAAAATGCTATGTAAAGCACTGCGTAGACAGTCAGCACTATACAAGAAAAACAATTATTATATTTTACTATTGCCTCAGTATGAAAGTGTGAAAGAATTGCAGCAGTTTCAAGGTACAATTCAATGATACAGTACAATCATGTTTCATATAAATTCAGATTAACAGCATTAAAAAAGATTCATATGGGTTACATATCCAGTTCTAATGATTGATTATTGTTTTCTTCAACAGTTGATGGGTTGGACAAAGCTTCCATTGCAAACTCTGATGCACCGAACTCAGGCAATCAAACCCCCCCTCTCAAGAGGAAAGGAAGGCTGTCCTCTATAGGCAAAATCTTCAAGCCATGGAAATGGAGAAAGAAGAAGGCCAGTGAGAAATTCAGAGAGACCTCAGCAGGTGGGTGACCTGGTGTCCTCCGTATTTATACCACCTGATAAACTAATAATCACGTATTGACACTAAGGAGTCCATATAAATTATGTTATCATTTCATGATTGTAAGAATGACACAGGGTCTTGTTCATTGAGGCAGTTCCTTGTTGTTTGCAGTCCAGTTTAAATATATCGGTAAAGTCAGTGTCCAAGTTTACCGACAAATCACTGTTTTGCCCACTCTTATTTGGCACTTTATCTTTCCTTGACTTCATCAAGACACAAATATTTATTTATTTATAAAATGTTTTACCAGGAAATAATAAATTGAGAGTTACCGCTCGTTTTCAAGTATGTCCTGGGCACAGAGTTATGGTGACAATACATGGTTAGATTACATGAACATTTTTATACATTATATTTAAAGACATCGCATGAACAGTTAAAGATAATATATGTTGTAGGCGTATATGTGAACTTAAAGTGATTTGTTACCGGCGCTAACCACACCCAATCTGTGATAAAATAGTGCACAAAATTAAAATTCAAAATAAAATGTGTCAAGGTGATCACTGATCAAATTCTCAACCTTCCAGGAATGTGTACAGATTCCTTTCAATAGTAGCTTGTCCGGGATGGGAAGGGAACGAAGATAGCATGGATACACCATGAAAAATAAAAAATAAATGCATACAATAGTGTAATAAGTTCTTTTCAATCTGGATAAAACATGTATGTCTTGGCTCTATAGCAATGCCTACTTACAGCAGGTCAAAAGGTAAAAAGCATTGATCTACACAGCAGGTAGAAAGGTGTCAGGATCTTCAGGAACAACAGCCCAGGTTTACAGCATAAGAAATCAGCACCTCAGCTCAGACGTCAGTAGATGTGAGTGGATCAGAGACATGCAAAAGAAAGGCAGACCATAGTGTCGATCGTGCATAAAATTTATATAAACAAACAACAAATTTTAGGAATTGTACTCACATTGTGTACATAATCATAGTTCACATAAGGCTTTACTTGAGGCAAATGGAGTGCTGGTTCAGTGTGGAGCAGCTCACCGGGGATCTTCGCCTTAGACTCACAACAGTCCGGTGGGAGATGGCGTCTGACGTCACATCCGCTGTTGGGGTGACGGCATCCGGTCTTGGAGGCAAACGGTGGGGGAACTCAGCAACTCTGAAGCCTTCAGTAGAAAGAGCAGCTGCAGCAATGAAAGTGGCTCTACGCGTTTCGTCGTACTAGACAACTTCCTCAGGAGCAATGAATGGCGTATATGTAACAGTTACAGACCAGATTAAAATGTGAGGCGACTTTAGTTTTGGAAGACTTTAGACCAGCGTCGGATTTGAAAGTCTCCAGTTGTGAAGTGCACAGTAAGAGAAGACAAGGCTTTGTGGGACACTGTAGATGATATCCACGTGGTTGGAGTTAAAGCCCAAGATAGGCACATGTTGGGATCTACCTGATCAGTATGAGTGAAACCAATTTAAAACTTGTTCCCCTATTCCAGAGCACTGGAGCATGTTTAACAAGATAATGTGATCAACAGTATCAAAAGCCTTTGCAAAATTTAGGAATATTGCACCAGAAAGTTGTCTCAGTTCCATTCCACACTGGATCTCACTGCAAACATTTGGGAGGGTAGTTACCGTGGAGTGTTTTAGGCGAAAGCCATATTGGAGTTGGCTAAGGAAATTTGTCTTGGTATAGTAATCGCTTAATTGGGAGTGGACACATGTTCCATGACTTTGGATAGTATTGGGAGAAGAGAGATTGGCCTGTAGTTATAGATAGTGTTTTTTGTCCACACATTTCAAGATTGGGACAACTCTGGAAGTTTTCCAGGTCTTAGGGATATTGCCTGCAGACAGAATAAAGTTGATTAGTGAGGCAAACTGTTTGGCAATGGTTGAGACACCAAGTCGTAGGAACTTAGATTGCAGTAGGTCAAGTCCACATTGGCTGTTTAGTTTTAATTTGAGGAGCGCTTGTGTAATCTCAAGATGCTGGGACAAATTGAAAATTGTGGGCAGTGTTGGGAGAGGGTGGGGCTATAGGGGTACTCCTAGATTGAGTTTGATGTTTGTAGTTTGGGTAGCGTTTTGCTAATACGTTAGTTGCACACCACACAAAGTATTAATTGAATGCGTTTGCAATGTCAGTGGGATTTGTCAGAGTAATATCATCCTTAATGATATTACATGGTTGTTCATGACTAGAAGGCTGGAATACATTGTTGATGACCTTCCAGAAGTTAGCTGGATTTGATGTATTCTGGTGAAGAGTGTTAGAGTAATATTGGGCTTTTGCATATCTTATTTGCCTTGTGCATATATTCCGCAGGCATCTGTAGTTATTAAGATCCTTGGTGGTGCCAGTTACTTAGCATCTTTTCCACAAGGCATCCCTAAAATGGTAAAGCACAAAAATGTTGGTTGCTTGTAACCCATGGAAGTTGGGCCTCCCGTACTCTTATTCTGTGTAGCGGGGCATGAGTGTCAAAGAGTTTTAAGAACTCTCTTTGAAAATAATCAAGCACAGAATCTAGCCCAGGTATCAAGTGGATTCTGTACCAAGGGCACTTGGTAAGATAAGCCAGAAACTGTTGTCGGTTAACGTTTCTAAAAGTTCTAGTGAGTAGAACTTTTTAGGGCTTGAGTTGGGTGGTCTGATTTTCTTTATACAGTACTGAAGATTTTCTTCATTAGATGGGTGCAAATAAATGTCCCACCTTTCAATATATATCAAATAGTCCACGGTCTGGGTCTTTTCTCAATTTATTCAGAGACAATAGAAAACATCTTTTACAGCATAATTTCAGTCGGTTGCATCATTTAGGCATATAGAATTTAGTTATAGAGTGGATCTTCAAGTACAATATTGCATGGTCACTGAAAATGTCAGGTAGGATGCCAGAGGATTAGATACTGTTGGAACTAGAGGATAGAATCTAGCAAGGAATGGTTGTGAGATTTAAGGTTTGTCCGTGTTTGTTGGGAAATTAGTTGGGTTAGGTATCTTGACTTGAGTTGTCTGGATGTTTGTTACTCGCCCATTTGTAGACATCTCCTGGAGGTGAATTAGATTGATTTGTATTGGTGAGTTCTTTTGGATATTTGTAAGATTCTGATAGATGGGAAATACTTTGTGGGATTCAGCCCTCCAAATATTAGGTTGTTTTAATTTATGTGTACTGACAATGTTCATGTAGAGCAAGTGGTAGTCAACATGATGTACCTCTAGAGGCCCGTGAGCCCTCAAATTGGCCTCACATTATCCACATGTACCAGTATTGCCCTATTTAGAAGCCAAGGTTTTTTGAAAACGTTATATTGAAAAGTCAATACTCTCCTTATAATTGGGCTCTGTTAGTCACAGTCTGCACATCCGCTCCTGTGTAAGCGATTAACACCGTAGCCATCTGTGCATGCGCAGACAGCTGCTGTGTGAAGAGCTTACACAGTATCGAAGGAGCGCATATGTTCCTAACGGTCCTGTGTCAGCTATTAATATAGCAGTCGTCTGCGTGCGCATGTGCAGATGACTGCTTAATAGCTTTCACAGGACCGAAGGCAGCAACACAGCAGCCGGCATTACCTAGCTTCAGATCTCAGAGGCCGGAATAGAGGGCGCCGCCTTATATTCAGGGTCGCTCTATAATCCGACAAGTATGGTATATAGGTATATCCACAGGCAGTAGGGATGCTGTAGCCGTGTGTAAGAGCTTCTCTCTGTCTCCTCCAGTCAGCTTCTTAATGCCAGCAGACTGGTGAATACTGTTTCACTCTTCGCCTTACACTGGGAATTAGTGATTAGTGCAGTCATTCAACAGCTGAGGGAGCGGGAAGATGGTGCGAATCGCACCAGATTCTGCCCTGGGGCGGGAGGGAGAGTGGGCTGCTGGGGTCATTGGGTCATCAATTGGGGTCCGCAGGTAAAGCCCATGAGGGCAGCATGCGGCTCCCAGGCACCTGTGGCCCACCAATGATGTAGAGTTAAAATATTCATAGCAAATCAGGCAATGTTTCAGGTCACAAAAAGTTACTAGTTTTGGGCTGAACAAACAAAACCATTTCTTGAGTAAGTGTTAATGCAAGGTTACATCACATGGGTTTTCCAAACGTCCTCATTTTAGCATCTCTTTCCGGGTTATTTGAACCATTTTGGTGTGGTGGTAAGTACATACAACTCATTGTTATTTGAGTGTAACAAACAAAGGCGTAGCGATAGCCCGGGCAAAGCCTGGGGGCCCGCTCTCTTGGGTGACCAATCCAAATTCGGCCCAGAACTCGCCAACTGCGCATTTGCGAAGAGGGCTTGACGACCGCACATGCATAATCGGCACTTGGTGGCTGCTCGTGCGTATGCGCGATCAACATTTGCCAACCACGCATGCAAGATTGGCGTTTGCTGGTCGCTCATGTGCGATTTGGAGTTTGCCAGTCGCATGTGCACATGAGCAACCGGCAAACACCTGTTGCGCATGCACAGTGGGCAAGTGCCGACATGGCATGCATAGTCGTCAAGTACTGATCGCGTATGCGTGGCCAATGCAATAGAAGTTTTTGCGCGGGGGCCCAGGATGCCTAGCTATGCCACTGGTAACAAACTAGACATTATGAAGTAATAGACAAAGGTTGTGTGATCAATGAACAGACATATATACAGACATGTTTAGACTGTGGCACAGGGCCAAACAAAGGAGAATGTACAGATCTCACATTCTTTGCTTTCATCCCCTCTTAAGATTCCAAACATATTTTTCTGTAAAGCATTGGGATTTTCATCAAAATTGCTTTATAATTAACCCATAATCATTGCTGTTCTGATTTTTCTTCAGATAAACTCACTAAATACCCCCCATCAAAGAGGATGAATTGAGTACACTACAAAGGCCAAACTATCAGCCAACCATCTCCATTTAATATCCAATGTTGATTAACAAAATTCATAAATGCTAATCCAAACCTATTAATTGGTGTAATGATTGTGTTCTAACCAGCCATTGTGATTTCCTACAAGCTGTTGTGTAACTCACTGACCACTGCAACTGTGGTCTATCCTTCCCTTGGCTACAGTAGATATGAGTCTTTCTCTAGCCCCTAACAAAACCATGATACTGTGATGTTTGTCATTAGGTTTTCAAGCCTGAATTTTATTTTCAAAATACTTCTATAACCATCTGAAACAAGTGTACCCCATCCTAGTTTCCGTCAGTTTTTAGGTACATTTCTTTTTTTTATATATATAACTTGAATTTTTATTGAGGTAAAGTACAGGAACAAATTATACTGTAGCAGTAACATATGCAAAGAGAGAGAAAAAAAATATATAAATCAAATTAATTTATAAAGATATTACATTGCGTTATGGATGATAACAGGACAACACAAGGCAAGACTAGACTAACTGAGACAACACCCAGCTCACGGTGAATCGGCTGCTATCATATTTACTGATTATATATAGCGTACTACCGGGTGGGGAGGGGTGAGGATGTCAGGGGGGGGGGGAGAGAGTTGAAGGGTGGAGAGGGTGGGCCAGCCCCTAGTTGTGGAGGAGGAACTCGGGAAGTTGCAGTTTAGGTTGGAGTTTCTAAACCCTGTCCTATTTGGGTATGTTTCCGAGTCCCTGCTGTCTGGGAATTTTTTAGCTCTGTTGTTCATGTTATCTGTGGACTCTGTGTAAAGATGAGGTATGATCTGGACCGACCAAAGGAGAATGCATCTAGAGCTATCAATGCCATATTGTGGTACGTTCCACCCCGGGGATGTCTGTTTGGGCCAGCCAAGGTACCCAGATTTTTAGATAATTGATGCCAGTGTCGTTAACCAAGCTTGTTAGTTTTTCCATCTGGCAGACGTGCCAAATCCTGTTCCGAATCTTGGGGATGGAAGGGATCTCATTAAGTTTCCATACTGCTGCGATCTCGCATCGGGTCGCTAGGGCAAGGTGCCCAATTAATTTATTATTTGCTCTTGAGAGCCCCTCCAGTGGTCTGTTCAGTAAGAACAGCCACGGGTCAAGGGGAACTGGGAGGTCCAAGATCCTCTGAGTCCAATTTCGAATTTCTTCCCATAGAGGGGCGATCCGTGGGCAAGACCACAGCATATGTAACAGGTCAGCCGACTCTCCGCACTGTCGAGGGCACAGCAGGGAGAGTCCTGGCACATACCTTGAGAATTTTAGTGGGGTGTGGTACTATCTCATTAGGACCTTATATGCATTCTCCTTCAGTGTGGTGAAAATTGAGCTTTTAGCTGTAGCTAGATAAATATTATCCCAGTCCTCATCCTCTAGGGATTCTCCCAGATCTGTCTCCCACTGAGCTCTATATCTCAGATTTCTCCGCTCAGGGTTGTTAGAACCGATCACCTCTCCGTACAACTGCGATGTGAGTCCTGAAGTGTCTGTTTCTGCCAGACAGAGCTTTTCGAAATTAGTCAGCGCTGGATAAGGGGCTAATTTGTTATAAAATGCTCAGACCCGAAGGTATTTAAAAAATTCAGAATGAGGGATGTTTTTCTAGTTTTTAGGAACATTTCTAAAGCTATAATGGTGCTTTTCCTCGGTTGCCTGAATATTATCCTTCCACCTTTTACGGCTTGTAAGTTACATGATATAACCTCCTCTGTGTAGTTTGGCTGAGACGGGGGAGAGATTTTCATTATCTGGTGCATTCACTTTCCAAGGAATGCATCTTTAAATCAGGGTGGTAGTGCTGTATTGTCCACTTTGAGCTCCATGTCATCCTGACATTTCAGTCAGCGGGGCTGTGGTGAACTTCAATGCACAAGGATTAGAGTTTGACAACCTAATCTGAATCAAAACAGGTGGTGCCATGGAGTCAGATTTACGTCCCATTTGAGTCAACGTTGTCATTCTCCCACCAGAAAATATTTTCGATAATTGGATGATGTCTTTGTAGAAAGCTTCAGTATTTACACATGAAACGAAACTTTACTTCATGCTTGTGAGCATTGGAGACCTTATTAGGAGACGTGTTAAATCTGGTTGTTGGTTTTGACATTTTTTTTATCATCAGACATCTATAAATATTTTAAAATACTTTTCTTTTAAAATGTGTAAATATGTTGTGCTCGAACTTTTGAATTCTCTCAACTCCATTTTGTGTGGTAGTGCTGTGCATCTCCTGTTCGGTCATCTGACATGGAGTCAATTGTATCAGGTTGTTTACCAAATGTTTTTGTACTGGCTCTATAACCCCTCACTGCCATAGCATGAAATGTATGCAAATATACATTGAGTTTGGGACACAGATTGCTGAAATAGAGTTTTATAAGGTGTCACTGCTTGCTTTTATTTTTAAATACACATACAGCTAAACCCCGTTATAACGCGGTGCTCGGGGTCCACCCCGAGTCCACCGCGTTAGTAACGGGGTCGCGCTAATTAAAAAAAAAATGGCCACCGCGCTCCTGATCGGGAGTGAGGAGAGAAGGAAGTTAAATAAATAAATAAATAAATTTTTAAAAATGGCGGCGATTCATCCGTCCTCCCTCTCAGCCCCCTGGTTTTGCACGTGTCTGTGTCCTCCCAGCGTGCGTGTGTGAGAGAGAGAGAGACAGAGTGTGTGTG
>CM071570.1:123976461-124087106 GCA_036426205.1 Ascaphus truei | reverse complement strand
CGCGAGTGAGTGGGTGAGAAGAGAGAGAGAGATGTGCAGTGGTGGGTGTGTGGTGGTGTGTGTGTGTGGGTGTGTGGTGTGTGTGTGTGTGTGTGTGTGTGTTGTGTGTGTGTGTGTGTGTGTGTGATGTGTTGAAAAGGGTCGGCAGGGTGAGGAGACACTAATCTACCGGAGTCACTCACCTAAAAGTTGCAAATAGCAATGCTAACAGTGCATCTCTCAGGCTTATTAATGCAGGGTCCCCTACCTTTCGTCATCCCCGCTACGCCAGTCAGAGCCCTGTGCGGGTCGGAGGGTGTGACAGATACCAGCACCTCGCACAGCCTGCGGGACTTGGGTTAGCTGCAGCTCCAGTCACTGAGTCCTGGTGAGCGGAGGAAGGAGGGAGAGGGGTGGGAGGAGAGGCTGGGAGAGGGTCCCGGAGCGCGAGGCTCCCCCCCCCGCCGGGTCCACCACGCCCGGCTCTGACTCACCTCCGCCCACCCTGCACTGCAAATCACCCGGCAGGCAGGAGAGTTGCCATAGAGACAAAGGGGGGTAAAGGATGCAAGCCACGCCCACTTACCTCCTCCTATATGGCACCAATGACTGCAGAACAAGCATCCCACATCCGGGCACTCTTACTGCCTGGCTCTCATTCAGTCCGCCCGCTCACAGCCCTCTTCTTGTCAATCAAGCCGTCCGCTCTCCGCCCCCTGCGGTGATGTCATTATTCCAACCTCCACCCGTGCTGGTGGGCTGCTGACTGTGAAAACGGCTGGTGGGCTGCTGACATGTGAAAAGGGCGAGGTGGGGGCGTGGAGCTGACATGTGAGAGGGGGGGTGGGCTGCTGACATGTAGGGTGGGGGGGGGCTGTGACGTGAGGGGGGGGGTGGGCTCTGACATGTGAGGGGGGGTGGGCTGCTGACATGTGAGGGGGGGGGTGGGCTGCTGACATGTGGGGGGGGGTGGGCTGCTGACATGTGGGGGTGGCTGGGCTGCTGACATGTAGGGGGGGGTGGGCTGCTGACATGTGAGAGATTGTGAGAGCGTGTTGCAGTAAGTGTGAGCAATGAGCAGTGTCTGTGCAGTGTGTGTCAGTGTGTGTGTCAGTGTGTGTCAGTGTGAGCAGTGAGTTGTGCAGTGTGTGTCAGTGTGCGTGATGTGTGCAGTGTGAGGTGTGCAGGGGTCGTGCAGTGTGGTGTGTTCAGTGTGAGCAGCAGTGTGTGCAGTGTGTGTCAGTGGAGCAATGAGCTAGGTGTGTCAGTGGTGTTGCAGCTGTGCTGAGCAACTTTTTTTCTGTGGTGGGTTTTTCAACTTTGTTTCTTCTGTTTCTTTTTTGTTTTTTTTGGGTGGTTTTTGTGTGGGGGGTTGGGGGGGTTTTTTTTTTTTTTTTTTTTGCGGGGGTTGGGGGTGGGTTTTTTTTGGGGTGGAGCAGTGTCCGTGCAGTGTTGTTGTCCAGTGTGAGCAGTGTGTGTGCAGATTGTGTAGTCAGTGTGAGCACTGAGTTTAGGTGTCAGGAGGTTGCAGTGTGAGGCAATGAGCAGTGTCTGTGCCAGTGGAGCAGTGTGCAGTATGCGTGTGCGAATGAGCAGCGTGTGTCAGTGTGTGCAAGTGTGAGCAATTGAGCAGTGTCTGTGCAGTGGGTCAGGGAGGCAGTAGGGTGCAGTGTGTGTCCAGTGTGAGGCAGTGTGCAGACCTATGGTGCAGTGTGAGCAATGAGCAGTGTGTCAGTTGTGTGCAAGTGTGTGTGTGAGCAAGGAGGAGTGTTGTTGCAGTGTACAGTGTGTGTGCAGGTGTGCAGTGTGAGCAATGAAGCAAGTGTTTGTGTGCAGTGTGCAGTGTGTGTGCAGTGTCAGTGTGTGCAGTCGTGAAAATGAAGAAGACGGAGGGCTGCTGACATGTGAAAAACGGGGGCTGCTGACATGTGAAAAACGGGCTGGTGGGCTGCTGACATGTGAAAAACGGGCTGATGGGCTGCTGACATGTGAGGGGGGGGTGGGCTGCTGACATGTGAGTGTATTGTGAGAGCTGTGTGCAGTGAGTGTGTGCAGTGAGTGTGTGCAGTGTGAGCAATTGTGCAGTGTGTGTCAGTGTGAGCAGTATGTGTGCAGTGTGTGTCAGTGTGAGCAGTGTGCAGTGTGTCAGTGTGAGCAATGAGCAGTGTGTCAGTGTGTGCAGTGTGAGCAATGAGGAGTGTGTGTGCAGTGTACAGTGTGTGTGCAGTGTGTGCAGTGTGAGCAATGAGCAGTGTGTGTGCAGTGTCAGTGTGTGCAGTGTGAGCAATGAGCAGTGTGTGTGCAGTGTGTGTGCAGTTTCAGTGTGTGCAGTGTGAGCAATGAATAGTGTGTGTGCAGTGTGAGCAATGAGCAGTGTGTGTGCAGTGTGCAGTGTGTCAGTGTGTGCAGTGTGAGCAATGAGCAGTGTGTGTGCAGTGTGTGTGCAGTGTGAGCAATGAGCAGTGTGCAGTGTGTGTGCAGTGTGTCAGTGTGTGCAGTGTGAGCAATGAGCAGTGTGGCAGTGTGAGCAATGAGCAGTGTGTGTGCAGTGAGTGTGTGCAGTGTGCAAAAAAAAATTAATTTTTTTTTTTTTTTAAACGGGAGCCACGGGAAAACCGCGTTATAACCGAATCGCGGTATAACGAGGCGCGTTATAACGGGGTTTAGCTGTATTTACATTGAGCCATCAAAGAAATAAAAAATGGTAAAACAAATAGCAAAATGTTGGATTTATTTCTTTTTACCTTTCTTTTAAAGGGCTTGACTATCAGTTTCCTCTACTAATGAAGAATGTGGTAACTTTCTGCACATAAACTGCTTGTTCTGCTCATCATTTCCTATTTCATTGGAACTAGTTTCCACTAACCCTCTCGAGACTGTCAAAATAAAGTGTCATTTTCATGACTTTAACATAGCTGGCCGCAGTCTTAGCATATACATTACTTTGCAAGCACTTTCTTTCCACTGCCCTGTGCAGCTTAGTGTGAGAGTGGCACTGTTAATCATAATCTGTATTAACCCATATAGTGTCAGCATAAAGCAAAACAATGCAAAGTAATAATGAAAAAAGATGATCATGCAATCTAATGATACATAAAGACATATTCATTTACAAGAGTTTATATGCGATTTGAAAGCATAGTCTAGGCAGCATATCTATTATCTGAAATCCCACAAAGTTTGGCCATACAGTAAGTAGTCCACGGTCTAGGACATTTGGTCGCTCCCTTTTTGTTGTGACCAAGTTGCTGCCGCCACACACCTTGTCGTGGAGGGCCGTTTCTCCACCAAGGTAAGCCCCTAACTGCACCTTACCCTAAAAAACCCTATTCTTAACCCCTAATAATAACACTACCCCCTACCACAGTGGTTTTCAACCTTCTTTTGCTTAGGGAACCCCAGAATTAGATTGTAAAATTTTGAGGAACGCCAATCTTTGCCCCCTCCCCGTCTTTCGTGTCTCTCCCTTCTCACTCTCTCTCTTACGCTCCCCATCACACTCCCCGCGCGCGCACGTAAACACTCTCTCACACACACACACACACACACACATCCTCTCACTCACACTCTCCCCCTCTCACACACACACACACACTCCACCTCTCTCTCACACACACACACACACACACTCACCCCCTCTCGCTTACACACACACACTCACCCCCTCTCTTACACACACACTCACCCCCTCTCTTACACACACACTCACCCCCTCTTTTACACACACTCACCCCCTCTCTTACACACTCACACCCTCTCTTACACACACACACTCACACCCTCTCTCACACACACTCCCCCTCACAAACACACACTCTCTACCCCTCTCTCTCACACTCTTCCCCTCTCACTTACACACACACACACACACACTCGCCCCCTCTCACACACACATACACTCGCCCCCTCTCACACACACACACACACTCTCTCTCTTTAAGGGCTGTCAGGGTGCTGTTACCGATCCTTCCCCTCCCCTCTGTCAGCCGGAAGTTGATGCGACTTCCAGTGCCGAGAGGAGCAGGCAGAGGAAGGATACCAGTGATCGGGCGGCTGCTGTTGCTGAGCTAGGGAGCTGCTGGGTCACTGCTATGTGGGGTGCTGCCGGGCTTGGGAGTTGTCCAAGCTCAACCCCCCCCCCCCCCTCTAGCGACCGCGGAACCCCTGAGGGGTGCTTGTGGAACACCGGGTGAAAATCACTGCCCTACCATAGAAACCTTAACCCTTACCCTAAAAAAAAAACCTAATCTTAACCCGCAACCCTAATGCTACCCCTACCCTAAAAACCGTAACCCTTTACGCTACACCCCCTAATGTTAATCCCTAATACTAACACTACCCCTACCCTAAAAAAGCATTATCTGAATTCCCTACCCAAAAAGCCTAGCCCCTTACCCTAAATCTCCTATTCTTAACCCCCCCTACCTTAACCGCTAACTTACCTTATTGGCGAAAAGGCCGGCGGCTGAGTATCCAGCGACGCTGCGGCAGAGGATCCCTCAGCGGATAAACGGAGGTGGCGGTTTTGGTCCGGTTGTTCAATGATTAAAGTATTATGATGCAGAATATTTTATTATTATTCGTAGCCCAAAACGTCAGCATATTTTTATTGCAATTTTTTATACAGCTATAACGCACATTGCTGTTGCTGGAAGTCGCGCCCCACAATGCCCTGAGTAGCGCTCTGCAAAGTATTACGGGGGGCAATTCCGGGCAGCGCTGTGGTTATTGCCTGCTGTACCAGTAATGCAGTCATCCTACACATGCAGTTTCTGCCCACTGTCCTAAACCATCCTCAGTGATAGGTAGGATTGAGAGGGGGTCTGTAACTGTTTTTGGGAAGCCGAGAGGGTCATCCTGTGGGCCAGTGGCTCTTTTTTGAGTGTGGTCATTGTTTTCTTTCATAGAAACACTTGGCTCACCTTGCCTGGCCATTTATTATCTGCGCAAAGTCTCAGGTCCTGTTTGATCGTTGGCTTTCTTTCGTATTTAGAATGTAATCTTTTCGTATTCTTTTAATATTCTGGTTTTAAAAAGCACCAGTTTTTCTTAACAAAAATGGAATAAATAATGATTTAATATTTATTATTTAACCAAATATGGCATGTCTTCTGGAAAGATCTTTGAACTCCCGTTAATCCAACCTGATGCCATAGCCGCTTACGATTGCATCAGCTCTAACCGCAGTTGTCTATGGTCACTCAAATGTCCCCCAACTTCAAAGAAATTATTAAATATTTTTTCCAAAGGAGAGAAAATATTATTTTACCACAGAGAACATGGTAATGACCCCACGGCGAGATTGCTACATTAGTGTACATAAAAGCATTATTCTCACTTAGGACCTATTGCATTAGATGTGATGTCACTTCTCACTGCTGGAGAAAAGATCAGCTCCATTCAAATGATTAGGATTGGGGAAAAGACCGCACTGCAAATTGAATAAAGGCTGTGGAAAGAAGTTACAATAAAATGAGAAAGAGAAGGCATGTGTTGTATTTGTCTAGCAAAATATTGTTTGATGCCTTTCTAATCCACTAATTAAATTTAATATTGCAAATTTTTGGCGCAAACTTCCTCCTTAATCATTAGGGATATTAAAGCAGCAACTTTCCCCTGCCCCTCCCCCCATAACCAAAAATATATTTTAAAATCTTACATGAATGGGCGATCCCGTGGAGCTGACCCTTCGTGCCACTGATGACCTGGTTCCCGGAAAAACAGAATTGTCATTTTTTTTTTTTTGTAGTTACGTTACAGTCTCCTTTTGGCTGCCGTTTTTTGCCTGGTGCGGGTACGGTTGGAGGCAGGCGGGTTTTCATAAGATGTGGAACCATAGAGCAGCCCTTGGGGAAAAAAACAAATATAAAAAAATAAATATATATATATAACAAAAAAGGAACGCGTGGCCCCATAGCGTAACTCAATAAAATAAGGTTTAATCACAACAAGATAAATTCAAGCCATTCATAAAAGTCACTAGGATAAGCGCATAGAAAATCTGTGGCAAGGGTTTTCTGGCTGATGCGCCGGTCAAGCATGGTGGTGGGTGTAATGGTTTTGGGCTGCTTTGCTGCCTCAGGACCTGGATGACTTGCCATCATTGACACAATGCCGAACTCATGTTTGTATTAGAAGATTCTAGAGGAGACTGTCCAGCCATCCATCTGTGAGCTGAAGCGAAAGTGAGTCATGCAGGAAGACAATGATTCGAAACATTTAAGCAGATCTATAAAAGAATGCGCTGCAGAAGAGGAAATTCCGTGTTGTAGAATGCCCTAGTCCACGTCTGGACCTAAACCCCATCAAAATGTTGTTGGATGACCTGAAATAAGCTGTCTATGCAAGGAAGCCTTCAAATGTCACTGAGTTGAAGCAGTTCTGTTTGGAGGAATGGGCCAACATTCCTTCAAACCGATGTAATAGACTGATCAGCAGTTATAGGAAACGCTTAGTTGAAGTTATTCCTGCTCAAGGGGTGCTGAATCTAAAGGTCACATAATTTTTCACACATGGATATTGAATGTTGAATCATTCGTGAATAAATGTTGAAAAAGTATCATGTTTTTGTGTTATTTGATTGATCAGGTTATCATTATTATTAGGACTTAGATTAAGATCTGATAATATTTTAGGTTTGAAGTACAGACGGGCCATGGGCATGCGGCGGGTTCCATTCTAAGGGCCCGCCGCAAAGTGAAAATCGCCGGAAAGCGGAACCGGCGATTTTCGGCGTGTGCGCAAACTGGCAATTCCCCCTTCTGCGCATGCGCAACCTCCGTTCGGCGCATGCGCGCCCTCGGCAACCACCCGTTCTGCGCATGTGCGACCTCAGACTTCCCCGTTCTGCGCATGCGCAGACATGGCGGCCCCCTTCTCGGTATCGGCGGATCGCCGAAAAGTGGGGCCTTGCTGTATGAAAATCCGAAGAGGTTCACACACTTTTTCGTGCCACTGTAGCTATACAAAAATGTCTATATTATTTATGAACAATGTGTTAAAACAAAAAAACAAAAAACATACGTTTAGTCTATAATAGTAATAATTCCCAAAGAACAGGGCATTATTCAAGTTCAATTCCCGAGGCAAAGCCAAGGGTCTTTAACCCAGCCAGGGCATTATTTGCCAGTAATGCTCTGTCCTTCTTGGATTATTACTTAATTATAGGGGAAACTGATAGAAATTCTGGGCATTGTTAAAATCCCTGCTCTCTGGTCAAAATTCCAGGCATTATCAAATCAGTAATAGTATGGAGTTTTTGACGCCCTGCCAAATTTTTCAGCCAACAGAGAAGCCCAATGCTACATCTAACATGACAAAAATACACAGTCAAATAGTTATATATTCTCTTGAAAAAGGGTCATTTAGTTTAACCCTTTGGCCAAAGCATTGTAAGCTTGCGAGCCACGACAAGGCCGACACCTGTTCGCAAGTCCTAACACTACCAGATAAAATACCAATATACCTCTATTAGGATTAAAATTCTCATTTACCTCTATTAGGAGGGAGAAAGACCACATTGGATCTATATCCAGTAGAATGAAAGGACCTACTAACTGGGGAAGTGGGGAGGGGCGGCTTAAATCCTGGGAAGGAGGAGCCACTAACCTCCAACAGCTGAGAATAGGTTAACAAAACACAAAACCTCAGCAAGCTCTTTTTGGGAACTCCCGAGTCCCCACAATATATATATATATGTATATAAGTGTCAAAAAGGAGTGCTATTGAGCGTGGCATATGTATACAACAGACGACAGGGAAGCCCATAATTTTAATCCTAATAGAGGTATATTAGTATTTTATCTGGTAGTGTTAGGACTTGCGAACAGGTGTCTGCCTTGTCGTGGCTCGCAAGCTTACAACGCTTTGGCCAAAGGGTTAAACTAAATGACCCTTTTTCAAAAGAACATTGGGTTTCTCGGTCGTCTGTTGTATACATATGCCACGCACAATAGCACTCCATTTTGACACTTATATACATATACAGGGCCACCAACAGAAATGATGGGGCCCGGGACAAATGAAAGGAAGCAGCCGCCCCCCCCCCCCAACCCATAGCGCCCCCCCCCCCGTACCCATAGCGCACCTACCACGAAAAAATATCTTTTAGCGCTCAACTTTTACTTAACTGTTTTATTATTGTGATACAGAAAAAAACATTACAATGCAACCTGTTTATTTTTATATTTTCAACAAAAGACAAGTGACTGCCTGCCTGGGTGGGTGAGTGGGTGGGTGGGTGAATGACGGTGACGGTGGGTGAATGACAGTAGAATGACAGTGGGTGGGTGAATGACGGTGGGTGGGTGGGTGGATGAATGACAGTGGATTGGTGGGTGGATGAATGACAGTGGGTGGGTGGGTGAATGACGGTGGGTGAATGTTGAATGTGGGTGGGTGGGTGAATGACAATGGGTGGGTGGGAGATAGTGGGTGGGAGACAGTGACTGGGTGGGTGGGAGACAGTGACTGGGTGGGTGGGAGACAGTGACTGGGTGGGTGGGAGACAGTGACTGGGTGGGTGGGAGACAGTGACTGGGTGGATGGGAGACAGTGACTGGGTGGATGGGAGACTGTGACTGGGTGGGTGGATGGGAGACGGTGACTGGGTGGGTGGGAGACTGTGACTGGGTGGGTGGGAGACTGTGACTGGGTGGGTGGGAGACTGTGACTGGGTGGGTGGGAGACTGTGACTGGGTGGGTGGGAGACTGTGACTGGGTGGGTGGGTGACAGCGACTGGGTGGGAGACAGTGACAGTGGGTGACTTACCTTGACCGGGTGGGTGCAGCTTGCCACCGGACTCTTCCCCGCCAGTACCCTTTGTCCCCCCCCACCCCTGTACATATATATATTTTGTGGGGGCTCAGGAGTTCCCAAAAAGAGCTTGCTGGGGTTTTGTGTTTTGTTGAATTTTTCAGCCAATCAGCTTTGAGTTCTCATACAGACTGAGTGAGAGCAGCTGTCAGACATGCCCCCGATCGCCTCCCTAATCTCTTGAAGCTAGGGCTGCAGGAGTGTGCGCGATGGCGCACGCTCGCACCGCCACCATGAACACGGCCAAACACTGAGGAGAAAGGTGTGTGTGTATGTGTGGCAGGGCTGGCCTTAGAGCAAGGTGGCCGCCTTGGGCCCTTCGTCTTCAGGTGCCCCGCTCTCCCTCCTTTCGGGATCCAACTTTCACCTAACCGGAGGGGGGAGCTGGAGGAGGGAGCGTGGGAGTCTCCTTCCTCCGATCGGAAGTTGGATCTCGGCGCCGACAGGAAGAGGAGAGAGCGGGGTCCCTGGACCGGCAGAGAAGTTGGGGGGGGGGGGGGGGATGCGTGCGCTCATACCTTCTCCGCAACGGGCCTCCTCCTGCAGCATGGCGTCATATGATGGCGTGTTACTATGGTAACATGACGCTGACGGAGGAGGGCTGCTCGTCATGGTAAATCTCCCCCCCCCCTTTTTTTAGTTATATATTTTTACAGGGGGGGCCCCGCTGCCAGGGTGCTGCCTTGGGCCCCGCTAAGGCCGACCCTGCAGTGTGTTTTGTGGGTGGGGTGGGTGCTTACTGAAGGGGGGGGGGGAAGAGTTGAAGGCCCGAGGCGAAGCACACCACACACAAACACACAATGCAGCTCCCCCTCTGTACCCACAAACACACAGCAACCACACACACCCACAAAACACATTGCAGACACACACCCCCCCACCCCCCCTGCAGAACACACACGGCAGACACACACATCCACCCACAAAACGCACACTGCAGACACACACATCCACCCACAAAACGCACACTGCAGACACACACATCCACCCACAAAACGCACACTGCAGATACACACACACACACACCTTTCTCCTTAGTGTTCTCCTGTGTGGAGCTCTCTGCAGGCAGGGTGTGGGAGGAGTCGGTGCCTTGCTGCTGCCTCCTGTCCAATCACCTCCCTGTCTGAGAGCTGATCTCGCTCTGTGTGTTTATAAGAAGGCAAAGCTGATTGGCTGAAAACCTTGGCAGGGTGCCAAAAATTGATTGGATAATGGATTGGATAATGCCCGGAATTTTGACCAATCAGAGAGCAGGGATTTAAAAATGCCTGGAATTTCTATCAGTTGAGCCTATAATTAAAAAAAATACGTACGCTTGTCCGATTTTGTTACTTCTTTTTTTTTTTTTGTCAATCTGCTACATTTAGGGGTAATTCTATTTAGCCTGATGTGGCCATTCAGGCAGCTTTCGTCCAACAATCTCAATTGACATCAATAGGAATTTTCGGCTGAAAACGGCTCGAACAGCCACTTTGGAGTATACAGAATGACCCCCTTAACCTGTTAAACATGTCACCAGTTCACTTTCATGCTAGGCAAAATTGCGCTGGAATTGCACGGATCACTCTCAGAAATCCAATATGTGCACTCCGGCTTTACATGATACCTGTATAGCGCAATGCACTGTGGCATGTTTCACATATATATTGTAGCCTTGTTCTTAACCTTATTGTTTTGTGATGTGCGTGAAGTCACATAGGGTAACGTGAACCTCCAACGAATTACGTGTACATTTATCAAGATGTGCCTGGGTTTAACTTTGTTTTGATTTTCGTCTGCCGTAGTAAGAACCAGATGTTACTTCAAAGTGCTGCATCTGTTGCTGGGAAGGCAGTGACATAGAGACAGAGAGAGAGAGTGCAGCATGGAGAGCTTGTGCGAATGTCTGAGAATAGGATTCTCTGGGGAGGGGAGAAACTGGGCCCGGCGGGGGGGGGAAAACGTAGAACTAAATAAAACCATCTGGGAAAGCAGGGTGGTGGGGAGGAATATTGAAGGCGGTCCAGAATTTTGTACTATGTGAAGTATTGAGTTTCTGTTGAAGGCCATACGATGTTGACCAAATTGATTTAATGGCAGCGATAGGGTAAAATGATGTGATTTGATGCTTTTTTTTTTTTTTTTTAAACTGACAAGAATGGTATTTTTTTTTTATACATCCTGTTAAATGTTTTTCATTCGTGTGACTGAAGTGTAGGATGGGGTTTACTGCCACTATCGCTGCCTTACTTCCCGCTTGTCCTGTCTTCTGTTTTTTTTGGTTTATCTTTCAAAAAATAGAGTGGCTTTTTTTTTATCCACCTGCATTTGATTGTTTGTGTATCCACAAGATGGCCGCACATACTGGGTACATAGCCACCATTTTCAACCGGGGTTCACCAGACACCGCTTTTTAAGGAGCAATGTAAACAGATGATTTTTTGTGTGTGTTAATTTTTATTTTTTTTAACATAGGGTTGAAGCAAGGGGTCTCCAAACCTGAAGCCCATTCATTTACGCTTCGGGGACCCCCTGCTTCGCTAGATACCTCCGTGTAGGGGGTGCTGGTAGCTGCTCCACTGCCAGGAATCACGTAATGGTGGAGTTTCATAGCTCCCGCACCCTGTGAGCCAATGGGAAGCCGTGACACCTACCAGTGCGGCTTCCTATTGGCCCAATTGACATGGGAACGTAATACTCGGAGATAATGGCCGCACCTACACAGGTAAGTATCTCGGGAAGCAGGGCGTCCCCAAAAGCTGAAATGAATGAGGTTCAGCAGCAGAGACCCCCTGCTTCAATCCAATATTTTAAAAAAAAACGCCCACTTGGATTGCTCCTTTTAAAGCTGCAGTTCATTCAATATCCTGCATGTGTGTTTTTTTAATAAATCAGTTCTGTAGTAAGAAAAAATACTTTTAGCATTTTCTGTTTTTAAAAAAACAACTTTGAAAGACCAATTTTCTTGTATTCTATTTTAACAAGCATTTACTAAGGCACTGCCCCTTCATGTCCTGTCACAAGCCCTGGCACACCCCTTTATCAGCCCTGCCCTCCCTCTAGCACATGTCAGTGCAGGAGTGCTCATGAATATTCATGAGCTTCCACTGAGAGACAGAAGCAGAAGAAAAACAGATCCCTTCACTAATTATGTCACCAAATTTCGCCTATCAATACATGGAGAACGAATTGACTGGCAGCTATACAGTTCTTTAGGTAATTAGAGATTGCACACATGAAACTATTGAATTAAAAAATAAAATAAAAAATAAAAAAAAAGACTGAACTGCAGCTTTAAAGAGTATCGCAACCTACAACGAAAATACATATACTGTAGGTTTATTTTCATTTTAATTTTCTACCTTTATTTATCCCTTTAAGCATGTGACAACTCTTGTGTTATTTCAGTAAGGCTATTTGTTCATTTTGGCGTGAGGAGTGACTGCATATTTATGAAGTTAATAGCTGTATGGCCAGTGATATCTTCCCATCATTATCGCAGAACTCGCTCTGTCGGCAAGCTGTTTTCAGGGAACAAGTGTCTCCTCGTTTTAACTTCGGTGTCATTTGCTTCTTTCCCCCCAGTGTTAGAGAGGAAGATATCCATGAGGCAGAGCCGAGACGAGCTCATAAGAAGAGGTGTCCTCAAAGAAATACCAGACCAAGGTGAGAAGCTCCCAAATGGGGACGGATTTGCCAATTGGCAAGTGCTGATTCTTTTACGAGCTTTTAAAATATTTGACAAAATATTTTCCATTGCTTACCCCCTCCAGCGCCCCGTGACAAAAGCCACCATGCCCGGCAATCCTGAGGCTCCATGAATACGTCATGCGCTGTTTGCTCGTTTTCTAAGGGCCGTTGTGTTCTGCGCTCCTGTGGCGCGCTTAATGTCATGTGCCCGAGCAAGAAAACAAGACACATCAGCGATGTCACGATTATGTAATCACCCGACGACCGATCACAGGATAGCAATGCACCGTAGCCCCTTTGGCACTCAAAGGGTTCACAAAGATCTCTGAGCAAATTTTGACCAGCTGTGTTAAGGTTAAGTACTTGCAATAGGTATAGTTTCACCACTGCGAGGGTAAAGCAAGGTAGTATTTTTCTTCTCACGACGATCAGAACGGCTGTACTTTCCAACAGATCACAAGGAAAAATGAAGAGCAGTTAAAACGATTTCTGATATTTTGTAAGGTGCATACCATCCATGCATTTAAAAATGCTAAATCGGAGAACAGGACAGGCACTCGCAGGCTCAAAACGGTAATGTTTAATACTCAACATTTCAGCGCTCAATGACTCCATTGAGTAATAAACATCACCTTTTTGAACCTTCGAGTGCCTTTCCTCCTGTTCTTTGATTTCATTTATATATATCTTGTTCAAAGTCTATGTTCAAAATGTCCTCCTCCTGCTGAAACACATGCTCGAAGATGACAACGCCACTGTCTCATTGCATAATAGATAACGTGTTGTTCCTGCTGCTCCCACTCATGAATGATACAAGTTCGTTTTTTCAGTCCTAGCAATCATCCTTTATCAGGAGACATTTCTTGTAAATGTTTTGGACCATAATTCCTGCTCTGTCTCAAGCACTTTATAACGTGCTTATCATCTTCGCTAAATTCCATTTAGTAACCGTGCACTTGATGAGGTCATCGTGCCATCACCAATTCCAAAGAATATCTATTAGATTATCGAATCATTCTTAAATGTAATAATATACTGTGACAGACCTACAAATGCTCACATTTTTTTGAAAATGTAGGGATTTTTCTGCAAGATACTGTATGCCAAAATTTAAAAGGGGTCCCGACTGAACACAGTGTGTATATCTACATCTGTATGTGTGTATATGTGTGTGTGTGTGTGTGTGTGTGTGTGTGCGTGTGTGTGTGCGTGCGTGCGTGTGTGTCTTGGTGTTTCAACAAGGGACTAACGGTGATATCTGTTGAATGATTTATCCACATATGCTATGCGCTTGTTCTATTTTACTCTTGTGAGTGGCCGTAATCTATACTTTTTTTACAGACTGAGGTGGGGTCACATTCTTACAAGTCAGGCAAACCTAGAGTCTGATTTGAGGGTATAACATGCTAAAATGTTATTCTGACCCCTATTTCATGATATGATTGTTCTGTAGTGCAGCCGCCAGAATGTTCTCCCCCCACGTATTTTATTTGATCAGTGAGAACTGTATATCTAGACACACACAAGCAGCTTGAAACAATGGTCACTATTAGTCCCTATTCATCATATGATTCGCAACATATTGAATTGCGGCCGATAATGCAAAGCCTACTTGCATGCACAAAGCAGCTGCTTGAATTTGTGCTGCTTGAATTTTTGTAATCTTTTCTTTATTCCCCTTTACTTGAACCTGGGGGACCCCAGAGGAGTCGAGTCTCCGATTCACAAAATATTACACTTTAAAAAAAATATTTTTTTTTACATTTCCGGCATAGCAAGAAAAATATCAATATGACTGCAGGATCATCAAATAGAAAGTTGCTTTCTGTTAGCTGCTGGATCTAAGCTGATCCCAACATCCATATTGTTCTCCCAAGCCCGTGTTCTTGTCCGAAAGTAATATTTCAGGAACACTGTGTCTTCACAATGTGTTGCAGGTTCCACTAGTAGGAACGCGATTTAAACAATGACCCATCACTTACCTCTATGTGATCTTATGGGTCTCCTTCCACATTTCCCTGACCACTGGGGACCTCCTGGTTCACATACAGTTAAGTGGGAAACAGTTCATAAGGGGAATTGCTGCTTTAACCGTTTGGCTGCTGAAGCGGCTTTGCAATGCCTTGTGAAGACACAGGGTCATTAGTGTAATAAAAACACACCTTGAACCTGAAGGGCTGCTAAAATTTATATACACTGTCTGCCTTCTCATTGGGCCCTTTTGGAGAATCTATGCCTGTGAGAGAGTGTGCTGCAAGGGGTCCATGTTTATTTTTTGGCTACATTTCCACATATTATTTATAAGATTTGCAATAAATACAGTAGTAAACATCTACAGTAGGTCTGCATTTTTGGAACGGTTTTGCTGTTAAAGCATGATTAGCACTGCAACCACTAAAGAGATTTTTGAGTGTCCCATGGAAATATATATCCCTTTTTCTGCTTTCCTGGGGTTGTTGTACCTGTGCATGTACCCTGTATATATAACACGTGGCCCTTCTCCTGTAGATGGTGATGTCCCAGTTAGTGTGGGAACCTCTAATGGTCACACAGTGCCAATCAGTGAGGAACCTCCGAGAGAAGAGAAACCAGCAGACCCCATCGCTGGAAATGGTTCTGTAGCCTCAAAAGCAGCTACACTGGGAGGAAAAACAGAAGGTAAGAAATGTAATAAAACAGTGTAAGTGGTTATATATCAAAGTCTCACGACTGCAAAACTGAGGCTAATTGAGCACATGATTTATTAAAGAGAACAAACACAATTGCTTTCAATAAGAGTTTTTTGTGCACCAGTCTTTCCCCCAGTTTTGCTACCAGTACGCTTAGATACAGCCCACCTAAGCGTTGATGCAATTAACTGTAATTGTGTTTTAAACATTGTTTATTCTTGAGAACTACTGTGTGGTTTTTGAGGAACTGTTGTCTAAAACGTGTACACTATTTCTAATTCATTTTGCACACCAGTGCTCCTTATTCTGGCAAATCATCCTTAAATAAAAGCTATGTTAGCTGCTGCTTTATGGTAATTGATAACTTTTCAATGAATAATATCTCAAAAACTACATAAAAACAAAAAAAGAAATACTGATAAGCACTTCTACTTCCCCTTAAAAATTCAGAATAATATGTTTAAGCCATGTCTTTTTTTAGATGTTATGGAGAGCTGATACCTCTCATAAGTCCTGACCACACGTGTACCAAACTTTGTGCAATTCCATCCAGCCACTCACGAGGTTATTAGTCTTTGCTTGGTAGGTGGGTTTAAAAAAAAAAGCTGTACTGTCACCTCACCCATAATTGTCCGCACATAGTACACACACACACACACATACATAAAATCAAAAATGAATAGACAATACCGTTCTGTGGCTAATGGAATGCTTTTATTTGTGCGAGCTTTCGAGATCTCTTCTTCCGATGGTGTTACATTGACTAAACCAAGCAAGGGTTTTACTTAAAAACAGTGCAGTCTTGGAATGTTACCTGTGACTGAAACCTATCCCTCCCCCTGTGTAGTATGCGATTTATGACTTGGGGTGTTATAGTCCCTGAATGATAGTTATGTAAGTGTTTGTGTGGGTATGTATGTAAATAAAAATGTTTAAATAGCCGACAGTGTATACAGCGCTACACAAAAGATGTGTGGAGTGGGAGTGTATATAAATGTATGTGTGTGTCTGTGTGTGTATATTGTGTATATACAGGCATACCCCGCATTAACGTACGCAATGGGACCGGAGCATGTATGTAAAGCGAAAATGTACTTAAAGTGAAGCACTACCTTTTTGCCCACTTATCGATGCATGTACTGTACTGCAATCGTTATATACGTGCATAACTGATGTAAATAACGCATCTGTAAAAGGCTCTATAGTCTCCCTGCTTGCGCACAGCTTCGGTACAGGTAGGGAGCCGGTATTGCTGTTCAGGACGTGATGACAGGCGCATGCGTGAGCTGCCGTTTGCCTATTGGGCGATATGTACTTACTCGCAAGTGTACTTAAAGTGAGTGTACTTAAAGCGGGGTATGCCTGTATATCACTTGTGAGCACATTCACATGTCTTAGGCAGGTCTGCAACTCTGCCTTTCACCATTATCCCCAGAATGCAGTGCTTCCACTGCAGCCAGGGATTCTGGGAAATGACATGCAAATGACCACACAATGTGTCACCTTTTGTCTGAAAACCCATTGTTACATGGAGCCCATATAAGCTAATGCTCGCTGTTAACACAGCTTTAAAGCACAGCATGGGACTCGGATGCAAAGCCAGAGAAACCATTCACACACATGATCCACAAGACTTCTGGAACAATGTTCTCTATACAGATGAGTCAAAGGTAGAATTTTTTGGCATCAATGAGAAACGTTATGTTTGGCGAAAACCAAACACTGCGTTAGAACCGAAGAGCCTCATCCCAACCAAGCATGGTGGTGGTCGGCTGATGGTTTCGGGCTGTTTTTCTGCCTCAGGACCTGGACGGCTTACCAACATTGACATGATCATGAATTCTGCATTGTATCAGAAGACTCTAGAGGAGAATGTCAGGCCACCCGTCCGTTAGCTGAAGTAAAAGTGGGTCATGCAGCAAGACAATGGTCCTAAACATACGGGGACCCGCTGCTCCCCTAGAAACGTATCACCCCAGGACTGTCTCCTCCAGGGAAAACAAAATGGTGGTTTAATGCTCCCACGTCATTCTGGTTGGTAGGAAATTGGAACATCATGCGTGGTAGCTTCCTGTTGGCTCACGTGATGCAGGGGATTAAAACCTGAATTAAGAACCAGTGGCACATTTGGCGACAAGTATTTTGTGAAGCAGGGGGTTCCCTAATCTAGGGGAGCTCAACGCCAGTCCTCAAGCCCCCCAACAGGTCAGGTTTTCAGGATATCCCTGCTTCAGCACAGGTGCCTCAATCAGAGGCTCAGTCTGTGACTGATCCTCTGACTAAGCTACCTGTGCTGAATCTGAGATATCCTGAAAACCTGACCTGTTGGGGGGCTTGAGGACTGAAGTTGAGCACCCCTGCACTAAGCTAAAACTAACGCGGTTCAGGTTAGGAGACCCGCTGCTTCCTATAGAAGTAAAAAAAAGACGGGTCATTGTCATCGGAACGGTCCTTTTAAGGCATACATATTGAGAGGATAATGCACATCACAAAAGCACAATGAATGAATGCCCCCCACCCCTCCAGATGTGTAAGGGTAAAAGGGGGTTCCTTCAGTGAGAGAAAAGATATGTAGAAGGAAAGGAGTACAGCATCCGCATCAACACCTTGATAAAGTCCTGTTGGATGAAACATGTTGGTGTGTTTCCTACACCTTCATTGCTAAGCTGATTGTGCAATAAACACAATTGTACTACATCTGGAATTGCCCTATCTATTTTTGATCCACTGATGCGGAAGCTGTGCTCGTTTCCTTCTACATATCCTGATCTCTACCATTGAGGATTGCACTCTGCAGACTTTTTCCCTGTCTGGATTTCACTGTCAGGTAAAGGGCAACAGCCCCTCTGTATTTACCTTTTCATTGCCTGCTGTTTTATTGATCTAAATCACTTACCAGGTGACCAATCTCTGTGGTAGCCAGGTAGGCACCACTAGGTCCCTTAATCTCCCTTGGGTGATCTCTGTTATTATACAGTTATTATGGACATTGGGACTATACTCTGAATATATTGTTCTTATACAATAGAGCACTTACTGGTGAAGCACCATCTACCAAATCACCAGTAAGAGAAAAGAGACGTTTCTTAACTAAAAAGAAAGTGCCCCAGTAACTTGCAACAAAGTTTGATCCACATGACAAAACTGGGCTGCATTTGAAAAGTAAATTGCGATCATCATTTGATGAGCCCACAGATCATGTGTTCATTTCATAACTAATTTCAGTTTCATTTAGTGCTTCACAACACTATGTTCATATTCTGTGACTTCTTTTTCATCATTTTACTTATTTGCTACAGTATGTTTCAGATGGAATTTTTAACTGTACAGTTCCTAAATCCAGGCTTCACTACATAATGGTTCATATAGATGTATAACGTTTTTGGGTTGACCTTTCCCTTCACATCTCCCGCTGCACACAATATTAGAGGAAGTGGGCTGTGCCTCCTGAGGTGGAGCAGAAAACGTGTTGCTGTTATCAAAGAGACCAGTCCCCTAGATTAGGGGTGCACAATCTTCTTCTTCTTTTTTTTTTCCCTTGTCCCCCTGCCAGCAGCTCCCCCCCCCCCCCCCCCCCTCTTTAACTTGGCTCTGGCATTCTGACGTCACATTGCCATGGCATCGCGTGACCCCGCGGCATCATTTGACGCTGTGTTGCCATGGCGACACGTCGCCAGAAGCCGTCTGAGCCAAGGTAAGTGAAGTTACAGAGGCCTTCGCCGCTCTCCCGGCATTTAATTTAAATGCCTTTCTGGAAGCGTGCTGGGCCTCTGCACTGCTGCGCCCCCTGCAGAGAATCTCTCGCCCCCCAGTTTGCTCACCCCTTCCCTAGATCAGTATTTTTCCTGTCCTGGTCTCAGGAACGGTTACATTGTTGGTGGGGTATTTCTGAGCACGGTCTCAGGAACGGTTACATTGTTGGTGGGGTATTTCTGAGCACGGTCTCAGGAACGGTTACATTGTTGGTTTGGTTGCGATGGTAATTTAAGTTCCTGGCTGGGATGCGGAGCCATTGTTATTTATGAAAGGAGGTGTGAGGTTAACTTCATTATGTAATGGTTTGAGTTATGTAATGTTATAATGGTTTCATAAATTGTGCTGTGGCCTTACCACCACCTTATGTTTGTGTCTGGTGTAAGTTATTTCAATGAAGCTAAGTTTAGTTTAAAGGGTAATGCATCATACAGTTCCCATGTGTGTAGAAAATAGCTGAAGCGCTCAATGCAGGTGCAATAAACCAAAATAAGCCAAACCACTAAACCAGGGTACTAATAATTGATATAGTACCTAATGTGTAATAGTATGGGTACTATCCTCCTGAAGACAGGTGGCATATGGTACAAGCCCACTTACCATCAGTCTCATTGGCATGTTCCCCTGAAAAATATGCAAATACTCCCATCCTGGTGGGGTAGGTTGGCAGGCTGTGCAGCTACTAAATGCAATACAGGGAAAAAGGAGACCAAAAGCGCACCAGCACAAACGGAGCAGAAGGACCCAAAACGAAAAATAATTAAAAGGGCACTTTAATGTGACAAAAGACCCATCCAACGCGTTTCGAACGTCACAGCGTTCTTTTTCAATCCTTGAAAAAGAACGCTGTGACGTTCGAAACGCGTTGGATGGGTCTTTTGTCACATTAAAGTGCCCTTTTAATTATTTTTCGTTTTGGGTCCTTCCTGCTCCGTTTGTGCTGGTGCGCTTTTGGTCTCCCTTTTCCCTGTATTGCAATTAGTAGCTGCACAGCCTGCCTACCTACCCTACCAGGATGTGAGTATTTGCACATTTCCAGGGGAACCTGCCAATGAGACTGATGGTAAGTGGGCTTGTACCATATACCACCTGTCTTCAGGAGGATAGTACCCATACAATCACACATTAGGTACTATATCATTTGTTAGTACCCTGGTTTAGTGGTTCGGCTTATTTTGGTTATTATACCTGCATTTGAGCGCTTCAGCTATTTTCCACACTACCTCAGGTAGGACTGCTTTCTGTTATTACTTTTAGCAGGCTCCATATTGGAGTTCTGAGGCAATCAGGAATCACCTCATGAATAGGTTACTTGAACAAATAACAAACAAAAAAAGTGGTTGAGTGCTCAGTCTACATACACCCTTGGGTAAAGCAATGTTGTTACTCGGGGGTTAAAAAAAACAAAAAACCTGAGCTACTCAAAAAGGCAACAACGGGGGAGGTTGTGAATGAGAGTTTAGGACAAACAATATTACAAGGCATATACGATCTCACCTGAAGGAAAGGGGGATTTCTTCTCCTTTGTAGAGGCACTACCTCGAACATCCTGGGTACAGCCCTGGCTCTGAGGATGGGCGACCCGGTTTTGGTGGCCTCTCTCTTACCATATACTATATTGGCCAAGACGACGATGGGCTCACAGATCTACTTCGAAAGTCAGTAGGACCTTATTGGGTTTACACATAAGATAAGGGCCTAGTGTTACATCAACGCCTAGACAGGCTGAAACTGACTGCTTGGAAGCTGAAAGGTTGTTTTTAAGGTGACGGGATATCTTACCTATTAGTAGAAATTATTTCCAAAAGCTGTTAAACTCAACTTAAAAAATGTGCCTACAAATTTGGGACATACGTTTTTAGAGATGGTGAAACTACCAATTCGCGAGACCAGAAAGATCACAAGTAACAGTAATTCTTATGTCTTACAAGAATGCTTTAAGTAAAGCCTAATACCAAGCACACTTAAAATACAAATTGCAACCATCAGAGCACTTGGAGCCCAACCTATGGGGGATTAACATCCTCTTATCCGACAATTTGTGAAAGCCGTTATGAACCCAAGGCCTAAAATGTGAGATCCGACCCAGCGCGGGACCTAAATCTAGTACTGAAGGCAAGTTGCAGACAGCCTTTTGCGCACTTGATTAAAAGATTCAGACTCTACAATAATCTTTTTTTATTGCCATCATGTTAGGAGAACAAAGAGAATTTCTTATAAAAAGAATCATACCTTGTGTCCCAGAAATATATCATGTGGTTTTGTGGATCATTCCTCAATTTCAGCCTAAGTGGCCTCCTTATTTTATCGAGATCAAGAGAATGTCTTACCTACTCTGTCCTAACCCAATAAACACATATGAACAAGACTTACTTGCTGGGGCTAGTGTAAGGCAAGTTTAAGGCATGTATTGAGAATGTACCTGGGTCTTTTTGGCGATTGCCACTGGTTTGTGTTAGAATAGTCGCAGTCTCTGCTGTATATTCCTTAGATACAGTATAAGATGTTTAAAACGGTATCTTAAGCATGTAGACGTATTTAAAATAATGGGATACCCTCTTTATTTCCTTTGGCGGAAACAATAAAGGGATGAAAGCATCAAAGATGACAATAACGAGATAAATGTCAGAGACCATATTTCTTGCATATCAGCAGGTGTGGAAAACCGCTCCAAAAGGACTTAAGGCCCTTTTCGCCAGGCAATAGCAACATCCTGGGTGGAAAAGGCGCAAGCATCACCAGACCAAATATGCAGAGCAGCAATATGGAAGAATATTGATATGTTCACAAAGCATTAAGCACTGGAAGAATCAGCGTTTGGCAGGAAGGTGCTGCAAGCGGTTATGGATCACATCTATTTCTCCCTCCCTTTAACAAATTGCGGTAATATTTCCCCAGTAGTGTGTGCTGCCGTGAAACATGAAGAAAAGGGGTCTCTCTTATAACCAGAAGTTTTGTACCCAACCTCAGGAGGTGATGCCTAATTTCTGCATACCCCCAATGGTGTATGCTGCTGTGAAAGGCCGAAAGAAATTTTCCGGTAATCCAAATTTTCCTCTTTGTTCGTGGTTTGAGTTCTGCATAACATTAAGGCCTCGGGTATAGTGAAAGCGCCTGCTTCCATGCTCCTCGGCGCTGCGCGCGCTCGCCTGCAGCAGGAGATATTTTCTGTCCTGCAGGCAGAGGCAACAGGGAGGCGTGTCGGGCTCGCGGCCATGATGTCACGAAGCTGATTCACCCTCATTGGGCGAACCACTCACATGACCCGGCCGTCGTGCGGGAAATACGATCTTGTTTGAATCGCAAAGCGCTGGAATCCCCGTCGCGCACACACTATACGCAAATGCATTGGCGTCCCAGTGTTTGTTTTTGGCATGAGCTACGTAGCGCACGCCGTCTCCTGCACTATGGACGCAGGGTAAGGAGCTGGTAGGTGGGCTATGTAGCATTTTCAACTTTTACTACTAAATACAAAAAACTGTACGAGTATTAGATTGGCTAATGTGGCAATATTCTTAAATGTTACTAGTAGTAATTTCTTGTCAACACGTTTGGGTCGATCAGTCTGTTCAGTTGACTCCTTAGCATCCTCCCAGCTGAAATCCAACCCAGCTTAGTCATGTGAAAGGTGCCAACTTCATTAACGACGTGCGTTTTGTAAGGGACTACATTCACATAAGAGCTTATCCGTAGCTTTTTAACTATAGTCTGCAGAGTAGAACATGGAAATTGAAAGACTCAGGAGAGTAAAATGCCGCAGGCACGTTGCCATTGTTGATTAGGTCAGCATCAATGAAGATGGCAGCAGCCATTTCTTACTATAGGGCAAAATCTACCAATTAAATCAGCATTGCACCGTTATTGTCAGAGGGGCTGGCAATTTGTTCCAGGCTGTTCTGGCACTGACGGGGTTAAATTCTCTCGTGACCCTGAGGCCCCCATGAAATTAGTGCCAGTCTAGAACAGTGGTTCTAAACTCAAGTGCTGCCAACAGGTCTGGTTTTAAAGATATCCCTGCTTTAGAACAGGTGGCTCAATCAAAATAACTAAGCCACTGATTAAGCAACCTGTTCTTAAGCAGGGATATCCTTAGAGCCTGACCTGTTGTTGGCCCTTGAGAACTGGAGTTAAGAACCACTTGACTAGAAAATCAGGTAGGCTTCAAAAAATAAATATATATTTAATAAAACTAAATTACTACTAGTCGAACAAAACAGGGTAGGGTAGTGTAGGTATGACTGTTTACATTTATCTCATAATTGTGCAATGCATGTTTTCCTCTTTAGCAGTGAATGGATTAAACCAGTTCACCTGAGATAAACAAGCATACCATGAGAGCAATTATAACCCTCTTTGTTAGTGCTGAAAAACTATATTAGACAAGTGGTCATCTGGTTTTATCTCTAGGTGATTTGTTACTATGAGTAAAGAGAAGATAGGTCTTGTTAACGTCTCAGTATACATAATTGTCTTTGATATCTCTGTACAAACTGGATCTAGTCATTTGTCTGCTCATGCATATGCCCCCATGAAAAGCTACAAAACAGATATGTTGTCCTGTTGTAGGTCATGGCAATGTTAAAGGGCAAATAAGCAGAACTAGGTACAGTATCAGTGTCTGAATCCTATTAATGGGTTCATGATGACCATAATGAAGTTATCTTCTTTTTTCGGACTGCAACATTCATTTTAGCACATACCTTAGCTTATACTTACCTTATCTAAAGAACCAACTTGCATTCCCCGACTCTCTCAGTAGTATGGGAAGTATTGAACTCCAATGCCCTTCATCCATGTCTCTCTTCTCTTACCTTAAGACATTGTCAGTATATTTTATGAGCAGAGCTGACCTGAAACAAACATGTTGGTCGGCATGATTCTCAATGCTTCTTACCCAAAAGCGTGGCAGTGTTTCATGTATTCTCACATGTTTTTCTTACATTTCTTAGTAGTCTATCGAGCCTTGTATGCCTCACTATCGCATTACGTCCTTTTTTCCCTCTGTGCCTTTTTACTGTGTACACGTCCTAATTCTTCATTTGTTTAAGAAAGTTGTGTCTTGCCATGTGTGTGATGTCTGTGTTAGTCGGTCTCTCTGTCCACCTTTCTCCTTTTGTAGACAACCTTCCCACCTACCCAGAAGTGTTGCCAACTACTGCTCCATCCAAACAAAACAAACACAAAAAAAACAATCTCCCTCCAAAACATGTAGTAGCTGCTGGCAGCCATAAGAAAGTTGACGTAGCGGCAAAACAGGCTGCGACAGGTGCTAGTAAGCAGCCACCAGCCCTTCTTCCTAAGCCAACAAATCGAACCATACCTCACTATATTGGTAAGTATGTGTCGCGCTGGTGGTGGTGGTGCATGCCTGTGCTGTGCCTCCTTTGGCTCGCCACTGTGATTCCTTTCACAGTGGTACCATACTTCAATACATAATAGCTTATGTGTCATTTGTGACTCATTGTGTTAAGTGGCATTTGTGTGAGTAGGTGTTTTTGTCCTTTATTCTTTCTTTCATAGAGCTCAGTCAGAAAGCTCCCGGAGCATCTGAACTCAAACCAAAAAAAAAAGCCGTACCTTCCAAAAGCACGGCTGCTGGTACAAGCCATAAGAAAGATGATTCCCCCCACAAAAAAACTGCCAAGGGTGTTACTAAGCAGCCTTCCGCCCCTCCACCAAAGACAGCAAGTCGAGGTGGGACACAAGAAAGTGGTGAGTATGTGGCAGAGTAGTGGCCAGTGATGCATGATGCTTGCTTTGTCACAGCTCGTTCAGAGTAGTGATCCTAAATCAGTAGATCTCTTGCACGCTTTATATTTGTACTATTGTCGGAGAGAAACACGTTTCAGATGACCCCAGCTTCAGCTTTAGCAACAACAAAAAAAAGTAATAGTATAGATGCTGTGCTTGCATTTTGCACAATTTTGAAAACTAAATGTAAAATAGCCTTTGAATTAGATGCTGTAAGAGAAAATGAAGCATAGTTTCATGTGTCTTTGGCATAATGCTAACTAAGGCAAAGTAAATAGGAACAGATGAAAAAATGTAGACTTTTGCTGGTCTTTGGTGATGGAAGCAATGCAATTAGACTTACATTTAATAAGCGGGGTATTCCATACAACACCATTCAGCCCTGTAGGACAACTTGCGGCCTACTCCAGCACAGTATTCCATATTCCATTACTCTTATATACTGCTTAGTGACAGAGTTAAAGCATTACAGAGGCAGTCCTAGAGGCACTTACAATTTTTTTTTATTGTTTTACTATATGCTGCATAAAACCTAATTCCCTAAGCTGCCAATCTATTTGTTCTCCCTTGATTGATCAGCAAAGATCCTGCTTCCATGGGTTCACTAAATGGCTGCCTTTCAGTTTCAATCAATCCTTCATTCAGTAACTCAGCAGCTACAATGTATTCATATATTACTACGGTAACATTATCTATTGTTACAGTTTGCAGCTCAAACTGCTGGGAATATTGGCAACAAATTATCCCAAACAGGAAAGTGTTACATTGATCTTATACTGCTGGGGAGATGGGCTAAAACCTGCTATAGAAATCAAAGGATGCTCACTACAGCATATTAAAACTCATTAAAAATGGCATTAAGAGTTGAATAATAAAAAAAAAATGCAGCAAGTATTATCTAATAGTACAGAACTAATTTATTTGAAAAAGAAAACACGTTGGATATTGCTTGGATTGCCTCTTTAAGGGCCATATTTAAGTAATAATCCCCTCAAAACAGGGCATTATTGGCCAGTAATGCCCTGTTCTGAGGGGATTATTACTATTATAGGCTAAATGGAGGCTTATTTCATAAATAATAGACACTTTTGTATAGTTAAATAGATTTTTTAATTAAAATAAAATGGTAAATACATGAACCACCTCTATATACGCTTACACTGCAGCTATCTATATCCACACACTACCGCCCCCTCTGTGTGTGTACACACACATACACACACACACACAGCAGCTCAACACACACAAACTGCAGCTACACACACACACAGCACACCACACATACACACACTCACACACACACACACACACACTGGAGCTCTAGACACACAACAAAGCTCCTCCTCTACACTCACAACATAGCACATCTACACACACAATACAGCACCTCTACACACAACACAGCAGCTCTACACACAAACAACACAGCCGCTCTACACACACACAACACAGCAGCTCTACACACACAACACGGCAGCTCTACACACACACACAAACAACAAATCAGCTCTACACACACAAACTCTGCTTCTACACACACATGCTACACCCATAAACACTGCTACTGACACACACACACACACTGGAGCTCTATACACACACACACACACACACACACACACACACACACAGCACCTCTACACAGATATACAACAGCACAGCACACACACTGCTACTGACACACTCACACACAAACTGCAGCCACAAAGAAACTGCAGACAGACACTTACATATTTGCTTTGCAGACTCCCCCCCCCCCCCCCCCCATTCAACTGAATCTGCTCAGAAAATCTGTCAGCTCGGGAGGGGGAGGAGTCAAACCGTGGCTGATACGTCCTGACCAATCCCCTGCCCTGTCTCAGAGCTGTTACTTCAATCAGACGAATCCCCTGCCCTGTCTCAGCTGTTCTGAAAGCTGATTGGCTGGAAATAAACACATTAAAAACTACACATTGCAAGCTGCTTAAATTCGGGGCATTACTGATTGGATAATGCCCGGAATTTTAACCAATCAGAGAGCCGGGTTTTCAATAATGCCCGGAATTTGACTGCTTTAGCCTATAATTACTATGAGGCACTTTCAGAGAAATGTTCCACATACATCTCTAGAAGTAATAGTGAGGAGTGCCTGTCACGTGTTCCACAGTCTACAATCACTTACACATCACTTCTGTCCATTGTTTGTCAATGATACAATATTTGTAATGTACCTTGCATGTTTCGTACACTTTCATCTTGTATTCCTGTCCTGACTTTTGAGCTGTGCTTTTGAATGTTCTTCAGCTTACCACCACTTGCCCCTACATTCCCTTTTTAGGGGCAAAAGTTACACCAACTTTTTCAAGCGTCATTCCATTCTTTTTGCATTGTCATATTATATTAATTCATACATCTACTGGTCTTCATGTTTATCTTTCTTATGCCAGCTTTCATGTCTTCTCTTTAAAGGCATGACAGTGCGGATGAATATACAGTAGATTGTGGAATATAGAGTGGTTTTCTTAACACGTTGCTATTTACTTTGGGCCTTAGTTACTCTGTGCTCATCAGAAGTGCCCAATCCTGCAGGACTTCCTGATTATTGTGTCCACCCATAAACAATACTGTAACTCCTGCTGCTAAGTGTTGGATGCTTATAAAAACTGGACACTTAGAGCGCCTGCAGAGAGTTTCTTCGCACCCCTGGAGTTTAGTGTCTTGTTGGCATAATCGGCCGATACTAGGGCAGGGGTGGTGAACTCCAGTCCTCAAATGCCAGCAACATCAGGTTTTCAGGATATCCCTGCTTCAGCAAAGGTGTCTTAATTAGTTGGTCTGTGATAATGACTACTGATTGAGCCACCTGTGCTGAAGCAGGGACTGATTGAGCCGCCTGTGCTGAAGAAGGAACTGATTGAACCACCTATGCCGAAGCAGGGATATCCTGAAAGCCTGGACTGTTGGTGGCACTTGAGGACTGTATTTCTTGTGTGCTAACAAGCATGAGCTATCTAGGGGTCATAACAGAATGTAGCGCAAATTGGCGCATATTGCTTCACTTGTATGCATCTTTGCATCAACGTGTCAAGGACTTTGCTCAAGTGTTGTGCGTCTGCTTGTTCTTGGAGGAGTGTCAATAGAAGGAGTTACATGATGCTTTGTGTTTTAAGGCTAGTTTTATGTGGCAAAAAGGCTGCCCCAGATTAAGCAATTAAAATACTGCACGGTTTTCCGTGAAAAACACACAAGTACCGTACACACCGGAGCAAATTTTTCAATGGAACAAATGTCTTCCCTATTGTGTTTTCACACCTAAAAAATGTAGTTCTTCTCATGTCCTTTCTACTCATACATGTTTGAGCACTCTTAGGCTGCGGCCACGCTGCCGCTGAGCGCGCGCTCATGCTTGAGAGCGGTGACGTCACCAACTCTCCAAGCACGAGCGCAGGCTGTCATGCATATTTTTTTTCAAGTGTGAGCAGGTGGGGGGGGGGGGATGGGTGTGTGGCCGAGCTGAAGGTCATGTGACCCTTCAGCGCTCATGGATATCCTTTTCACCTGTCTCGCCTAGTGCCTAGGAGCACGCGTGAGCATGGCCGGACATATTGACATTTATTGAACTCAATGCGCCAAGCATGCTCAGCGGCAGCGTGGATGCAGCCTTATGGAATGAAAGCTCTAACATTACTTGTCAATTCATTTATTCAAATAAAATCAGTAGAGGTGCGAGTAGTATTTCTTAGTGACTAAGTGTACTGTAAATACTAAGAAATGTATTTTAGCCGGTTGTTTCACTGTGTTCACATTGATATCAAGAGACTGGTGGGCAGCCACATTTATATGTATAGTTAGTCTCCTGAATTACTATTAGGAGGGAATTACTTATAACATTGCACATGCTCTAATGTTTGATTGTTGATGCATACTAAACATTTTATTCTGGTACTTGTGGTAGTAGTTGGTGACATTTGCCGCACTCCAGATGGGTCAGTGATTTGGTTAAGCCAACGATTATCACCACCTATAACGCCAACATCCTTACCCAATAAATGGGCTATAGAAGGGAATCTCTTATCTCAGGTTATTTTAAAGCTCTGTATGTTGTAATTGGAAGAGTTGGAATTTACCCAACCTTTTGCTTCATCTACTTTACTCTATTTTAAGGTTTTGTAACACTGCGTTATCTACATTGCACATTGTGCCTCAAAGAAATCTAATTCCTCGTTAAGAAAAGTTACTAATGCTATGTGCTTGATCACTAAGACGTCGAAGGAAAACTTTGGTTTGAAAACTGTGTTCCCCATTGGAAAAGAAATTATATTCTTCAATCAAAAGTTTTAAGGACAATTATTTATTTGATCTTTCTCCCTTTTGTATCTTTAGTTGTTTCCTCAAACAGTAAGAAAGCAGCTGCCTCCAAGACCTCTTCATCCACTGCTTCATCATCCTCATCCCGGTCTAAATCTTCCAAGGAGCAGGTTCCCAGCAAAAGTGGATCAACAAGCACTCCAAGAGCCAAAAAAGTACCCAGCAAAACCTTGGCTGGGTCAGCGGAAGGGTCCACGAAGTCCACATCGTTACACACGGCTACTTCTTCAGGCCAAAAGAAAACCGAACGGACAGAGCAGCCTCCTCAACACTTGGACTCTGGGACACAAGAGCTTAGCCAAAAGGAACTTGCTGCCCCTGAGCAGCAGCATAAGCCAAAATCCACTTCTCCTGCTCTAAACCATCAGGTCAAAGCTTCATCCAGCATACCCGATCCAGCACAGGCCAGCAGCAAAGCAGCTCCTCCCATGACCATCAGTGATATAAACCAGCTTCTTCAAACTGATGGAGAACACAAAACCATCTCGCAGGCTGAGGAAAACCCAAGCGTGAGTGAGGAAAACACACCGAGGTGAGATGAGGGAATCACATTTTGTAATTGAAAGCCTTGATAAACACACATCTTTTTATATCTCTCTGAACAAGATATTTTAACGTTACCAGGTGCACTCAAAAAATTAAGATGCAAATATATAAAAAATAAATATCTATAAAGCCCCAAAATATTTTTCTTTTATGGACAAACCCAGCACCGTATCATATGTATCTGATAAATGCTCAATGGCCCAAAACATTGTGCCACGCGCACTCCTTTGTTTCTGGGGGTAACAACTTGCACGCAATATAAAGTATGTTGGTAAGGACTTTTGGATTTATGGAAAGATGTGCACTAAGAATAGAATTCTTTGCATCTTTATTTTTTTTAGTGTGCCTCGTAACTGTGTCTCCTTTGCATACTATTTGGGGGTTGGCTTAGGATCCCCAACTTCACCAGCAGACCTCACCAAGGTACCTTGCTTTTATTATTCTGTTTGGGTTAAAAAAAAAAAAAAAAACATTTGATAAGTAAAGCAAGTTTTGGAACTGATATTGGTGGGCACCGATTTTTGTGTAAATCTCTTTGCTAGAGAATTTCCCTCCATGCTGAAGTCATTTTGCTGCCAGAGTACAACTCAATAGCTAGCCTAGCATTAGATTATATGGCAATGCCTTGAGTATTCCTGATTCTAATATGTTTCTTTAAAAAGCAGCAGAGGTATTATAGAAATCCTTGCCAGCCCATACCGATTATATATAGATATATATATATAGAATATTAGTATAATATTATATATTTTTATTTTTGTATACAGTTGGTTGACAAATCACCAAAAATCTACTCGCCACAAAAAAAAAAATCTACATCGCCCACCTAGTACCAAACGTGTGCTGCTATATTAATATATATATATATATATATATATATATATATATATATATATATATATATATATACAGTGTTCGACAAACCTATACATTTGTATATCTTGAACCATCTATCTCTTTCTTCTGCCTGGATGCCAGTAGTAGACAGTAGAACTCTGGCGGTGCACTCGCTCAAAGAAAGAATGTTGCAGACCGGACTCTTTACTGGTAAATAGCTTTATTGGCACAGAGCAGCCGAACGAAAAAAACACACTTGAGAGTGCGGTCTGCAACATTTCCTCTCGGGAGCAGATTGCACCGCCAGAGTTTCTTCTCCTATCCTATTCACGTTTATCCCGGTTGGAGCACGCTGAACGTCCAGGAGCCCTTCCTCTAAAACAGTGAGTTCATTTCGTTTATGAGTTTACCCCATGCAAGATATTCCTCGGGGTCAAGGCATTGGGGAGACGCGAACACTGTTATTTATTGTGGGACAATATGGGGTTAAAGTCCACCATATGGGACGTCCCTGAGAAGTATTACAAAAAGAAAAGAATTACAATTGTATTACTACTGGATTCGGCGGAAGTGGCGCCGCTAGGGAGTTTTACAATCCAATTTCTTTTTCTTGCCGTGGAACATACTGGTAATATTTATTTTGTCAGCATGTCCATGCAGTTAAAGACAATGTCACCGACTGCATGGACATCGATATGTGTCTAAAGGTGCACCAGCCCTGCCCTTTATCATGTACACTGATTATTCAGAAACGCTACTTGTCAATAAAAATATGCAATTCAAATAATGGGCCATAACAGTTGTTTAGAAATATGGGCGGGTGCATTAAAATGATATTCTTATATTAATGAGGTTGAACGAAAAAGTTGACGAGCTCCATGGCCGTGGCAAGATTTTTTCAGGCCAGGACTACAATTTTGCTGGTGCCACCCACTCAACCTCTCATATTCTTATAAACCCTCTCACCCCACCCAAACCCTCTTCGCTATGCACTCAGTGACCCCCTCCTCCCCAATCCCCTCTTCTCCTCACACTCCTTCCCTCTCTCCCCCCCCTGTGCCAACACACACAAATCCCCCCCAATAACCATGCAGTCTCTACCCAAAGAATTACCCCACAACGAAATACAACACAAAAGATAGCCAAAGGATATACCACAGAAGACACATACATACAAACAACCCCCCAATAGAACCCAAACACCTCCACACAAAAATACTACACTACCTCCCCCACAAATATCCACTACTACACTACCTCCCCACAAATGATATACTACACTAGCTCCCCCACAAATACATACTTACACTACCTCCCCAGAAATACAATCTGCACTTCCTCCCACAAATAATCCACTATCCCAGAATCATCAATACCTCCACCAAATACCCTCCCCCAAAATACCAGCATACCTCCCCACAAAGTACATACAGCTACTACCTCCCCACCAATACATAACACACTACCTCCACAAATACATACTCCAGCCAGACCTCCCCACAAATACATACTGCACTTCCTCCCCACAAATAAATACTACACTACCTCCCACAAATACATACAGCACATACCTCCCCACAAATACATTCTGCACTACCCCTTCCCCCCAAATACATACTGCACTTCCTCCCCACAACTACATACTACACTACACTCCCCACAAATACATACAAGCACTACCTCCCCCAAATACATACTGCACTTCCTCCCCACAAATATAATACAGCACTACCTCCCCACAAATACATACAGCACTACTCCCACAAATAAATACTACACTACCTCCCCACAAATACATACAGCACTACCTCCCCACAAATACATACAGCACCTACCTTCCCCCCAAGTAAATATCACACTACCTCCCCACAAATACATACAGTACTACCCTTCCCCCACAAATACATACAGCACTACCTCCCCACAAATACATACAGCACTACCCCCTCCCCACAAATACATACAGCACTACTCCCACAAAATACATCAGCACTACCCCTTCCCCACAAATACAAACAGCACTACCTCCCCACGAATACATACAGCACTACCTCCCCACAAATATATATTGCACTACCTCCCCACAAATACATACAGCACTACCTCCCCACAAATACATACTGCACTACCTCTCCACAAATACATACAGCACTACCCCTTCCCCCCAAATACATACAGCACTACCTCCCCACAAATACATACGCACTACTCCCCACACAAATACATACTGCCGTCCTTTACTTTCGGGCTACCCTCAGAATACAGCACTAACAGCCATCAAAGCCTCCCCCACACAATACATACAGCATCTACCCCAACCCCACAAATTAGTATACACTTACAGCAATCACCATACACAAAACTACTTATAGACTAGCATTACCTCTCCTCACCAAAATAATACAGCACTACCCCTTCCCCACAAATAATACAGCCACTACCCCTTCCACTCGCACATATTACATACTAGCACGACTTTCAGCGCTACCCCTTCACCCCAAATAACATACAGCACTACCCCTTCCCCCAAATACATAACAGCACTGACCATCTAGCCCCACAAAATACATACAGCACTACCCCTTCCCACAACAAATACCAGAAAGCACTACCTCCCCACAAATACATACAGCACTTACCTCCCCACAAAGTTAATGTAAGCAACTACCCTTTACCCACACCTGAAATTTCTCACATATTACCGCTACCTACATGCCATTCCCCGCATCACAAAATCAAAAGCATCTACCTCCCCACAAATACATACAGCACTACCTCCCCACAAATACATACAGCACTACCCCTTCCCCCCCAAATACATAGAGATCTACCCTTCCCAAATACATACAGTACACACACTCACCTTGGGAATAGTCTCAGGCCTCTGGTGGCCCGGCTCTCCCAAGCTGCTGTGGGACTCCTGCTGGGCCTGTCTCTCTCCAATGCCAGGCCTCTCTCCTGCCGGTGCGCACCGGAAGCTGGGCCTGCCCGGAAGTCGGACCCAGCATCCAGTGCACACCTGGAGGAGAGTCAGGCAGCCGGAGTGGGAGAGAGAGACAGGCCCGGCAGGAGAGAGGCCTGGCATTGGAGAGAGACAGGCCCGGCAGGAGTCTCACAGCAGCTGTGGAGAGCCGGGCCACCGGAGTCCTGAGACCATCCCCAAGGTAAGTGTGAAAGAGAAAATAATACTTTTATCAAATTTTTATAAAAGTAACCCATTAACTCTTTGAGTACGGGAGGGGCTGTGGTACCAGGATGCCAAAAGCCCCTCCAGCACATCATGTTCAAGTGACCACTCCTCTCATTGTCCACCTTTTCTGTTCCTCTTCTGGGCCAGATCGTGTTGATCACGCCACGGTGGCTCTAAACTATCTTTCCTGGAAAATGAGTAGAAAGCCCTTGACGTATGTCATGGGTCCCCTGGAGGGCCAGACCCCATGAAGTGGTGGGGGCATCTGAAAGGTTAAACACATCACTGCTTTTTCTCTACATTTGTGGCATGATTTGCACAAGATCTGCTGACATCATTGTCTTTTAAAGAAATTGTGGGTTTGCCCTGCAGCTGTAACAGCCATACTATACAGTAGTTGTGTTTGCATCCTACATGGCCTAATTCGGTGCCCTAGAAAACACAAGAACTACAAATCTTTTTGATCCCTATGTGGTTTATATTATATATTTTTTCTCCTCGTGCTCTAGCTTAGGGCTGTTCTGTTTTTTCAAGAAAGCAGTGGCAACACTGCTTTGTTCATATGAAAACAGCACGTACAGTATATGCAAAACAAGGGATCATCAGTATAAAGTGTATCATTCTCTCATACTTCTTAGGCCTCGGACATGGTACAGCAGACCGTGCGGACACTGAGCGAACAGATTGCCTTAAGACAGTGTTCGCGTCCATGCGGCGTGCGTGCGGAAAGGGGCGCGCGTTGCGTGAGAAATCAGTTAAATTGATTTCTCAACACGACAGACAGGTCACGTGAGCGGTTCGCCCTCAGCTCCGTGGCGTCACTAGGAACGCCCCCCACGGCCCGTTTAGTATGGCCAGGGAAAGCACCCGCTTTCCCACAGCCTCCGCACGTCTCCGTACGGGAGATGTCACCATGTCCGCAGCCTTATGCACTCTGTACTTTCATTTTGGACTTACTAGTCCTCTATATTTCCTTGTTGGCTTATTTCCATTGATTTCCTTACCTGCTAACTTTGATTTACCAGCAGTGTTTCCCCCTGTACGGGAAAGTTTGACGGCCTTGTTCTAACTATTAAACAAAATGCATACTTCCACACCTTGATCACTATTCAACAAAATGCATACTTCCACACCTTGATCATTATTAAACAAAATGCATACTTCCACACCTTGATCACTATTCAACAAAATGCATACTTCCACACCTTGATCATTATTAAACAAAATGCATACTTCCACACATTGATCACTATTAAACAAAATGCATACCTCCACACCTTGATATGTATCAGTACCTTGCTCCCTGCAAGCCATGTACAGTTTGTGACAGGATCTTTACGTAACTTATCATTTTGACCAGGTGCTTTTCTAAAGGGTGTCTCTACGACTGACATGCATTCCTTGTGTTACTCTTCACACAGCGTTCTGCTCATGGAGGGACAGGAAGAGAACCCAAGCTTGACCAGTCAGGAGGTGACTGATGAACCTTCTGAACCTTCGGACATCTCCATCAATCAAGATGGTGACAGTGAAGGCAGAGTGAGCCAGATCAGTGATTCTGACTCAGATGGGCCTATCTTGTACACAGATGATGATGATGACGATGATGACGGCACGGAAAGTGAGAGCGTGGTTTTTTTTTTTATATTCAACTTTCATGTGCATTATTCACGGACGGTGGTACCCTGGTCCTTGTAGGAAATGTAGCAGACCACTGCTTTGGCAGTCCTAGCCATGGCAACTACGGCAGTCTCACAGCCGGACTATACATAGAAGTCCTGCCTTGCTTTTGACTTTGTACTAATACAAGGTTTTGTGAAACGCAGTAAGTGAACAGCCATTGTGCAGAGATCCAAAAACAGTTGTACTTCTCACTGAAATTAGAAAGTACATGGAACTGCAACTTTAGTACTTTTAAACGCTTTGACAATACTGGGCTTCCTTATTTCGCTATAATAAGACACTAGAGGTGGTTGGTTCTCAGAGAAGATTCTAAGCAGGATTCTTCTAAACGTCACCCACCTAATTCTGTATCAATGACGTGCAATCCTTGAGAAAACACACACAGAAAGCATATGATTGGAGACAGCAGAAAATTAACTTTGCAATTGTAATGCATGTATGAATTACTCCAAGACATTACTTATTACAGCCATTTTATTTATTTATAAAATGTTTTCCCAGGAAGTAATACATTGAGAGTTACCTCTCGTTTTCAAGTATGTCCTGGGCATAGAGTTAAGATGACAAATAATATATGGTTACAAATACATAGTTACATAAGTGAACAGGGTATATGCCTCAGTATTTCATATTCACTTGCTGCTTTTTGTTGCAAGTTCATCTAAGTTGGATGTATTGTATATAGCATAGTACCTCCGTCTTACACCAGTGACTTTGCCCATTGTATACTAAGCAATGCTATTCCACATGCCAACACGGGAAGACTCCTTGTAGCCCATTCACTTGAATAGAATAAAAACGGTCTAATGGAATAGCACAGCCTTAGTAAATATAGGCTTTTACATGACCAGTCAGGCCCCAGAAATGATCCCCCTTTATACAAAATAAACAAAGGGTCACCTTTTGGTATAAACAAGGCCACAGCTTTATTATAACAACATATCAGAACAGAAAGGTGTCCGGGCTGCATGTCCAAATTAAGTACTGACCAACTCTCACTACTCAAAACCAAAGCCCTTCATTGCTACACGCCAGGCAAGCAAGGTTCGTTAACCCTCTGCTTACCAGGCGGGGACTCCAGTTCAGTCTAGTCACGGGGGCTGACTGCCTTAAAGGTGCTGCCCACCACCAGGAGATTGCAATTTCCTGACACTTAGCATTGTCAGAGAGCCAGGGAATAAGGACAATATTTCTTAGACCACAGTGTTACCTTTATTGACCGTCATTGATGACAGTCATTTTTATTATCTCTTGACCTGAAAGCTCTACGTGTTTAGGCTTAGAGGGTCTTGCTGTTGGGGGCTCTCAGTGAAGGTTATTTAAAAAATAAAAATAAATGAATGCTGGGGTAGTAACAATTAACATATTTGGGAATAATTTAACAAAACCTATTGATCAAATGCTGAAATTGACTAAGCTGTGATAAGGGGAATTGGATTTTGTTAACATCCATTGACTTGAATGACTTGACCAGTTATCAGAGCTTAGTGAATTTCGCCAGAGATTGTTGCATTTATGTTATCATTAGTGAAGTTCCTGCAATACTGATTAGTGATCCCAGCGCAGGAGACGCAGTAAACATGTGAGAATCATCATTATCTCGATTCCTGTTCAAAACTGCCCATTAACTTTACACATCCCTTACTTCAGTATCCCATAAAGGGATCTGTTGTCATCTCGTGTCCTACAAAATGTATAAGTTAGAAAGGCAGCGGGCACTCCTGAGGTTGCGGAAGTTGGGACTGAAACGCACAGGAATGTTTTAAGCAAGTAAAGTAAAATGTCAGCAATCTCAGCCGTGACCGCTGCCCTTCTACCTTATACGATTTACTCCGCAGGATCTACCTAAGGAAAAGACCCCGGACAGCATTTGGGGCTCCCACATATGTTTGTTCCAGTATAGTGAGGACAGGAATGCACACTCAACATACAACCAGTGTATCTCACAGAAAAATTGTAGTCATTATATTTGATTTCTCTTAAAAAAAAAAAATGTGTGCATCCAATACATCATTACAATATTGGTGCATATTTCATTGAATCTTTACCAGATTATTTACTAACATCCCTTTGAGGCTTTTGCTTAATGACACTCTCAATGCTGACTTGCCTGGTAGTACAACAACAAAAACAAGTCTTGACGTTTCCAAGCAGCAGACATTCAAAAAATGGACCATAGAAGGAAAGAAAGTATGTACTTTCTCTAAACTTGCAATTTAGTTAAAGCAGTAAAATATGTGGTTTAAAAAAAAAATGATAGGTTTGAGGCATGGGGTGTTTCCGGAGTAGAACCGAGTGAATGTCCGCTCCCGGGACCCCCTGCTCCCAAGATACATACCTCCACAGGCGCTGCCAGGAGCAGCTCTACAGATTTTACGTTCCCACGTGATGCAGGAGCTTTAAATTCACCATTTCGATAGCCCAGCCAGAGCAGCTACCAGCACCCCCTCCGGAGGTAAGTATCTCGTGAAGCAGGGGTCCCCGAAGCTGAAATGAATGCAGTTCAGCTCCTGAGAGCCCCTGCTTTAATCCTATAACTCTTTAAAAATAAAAAATGAAATAGAGGCAAGCAGGATCGATGCTTTAATTACATACTTAGCTGCATTTGCGGAAATCAGTAAAACGTTCTTGCTACAGGGATTCATGTTCACTGTCTTTTTTTTACTCCTACTCTTCAAAAGAGAGGTACCCGCTAATTGTAGTGTCCATGAGACATCTTGTTAATCTGAACCAGAGTGTCTGAATGTATTCTGTTTATTTTCAGGCTCTTTAGCAAGTAAAATCCGTCGGAGAGATTCACTCGCTATCAAGCTTGGCAACAGGCCATCCAAAAAGGACCTGGAGGACAAAAACATCTTGCCACGGAATACTGAGGAGGTGAGACAGGAACTCTGGCAGCAGATTGGAACAAAACTAGTGAGGTACTTACATTTAGTCTGTATTTAAAGCAATCCCCTTATATACTGACAAACTCAGCAAAATTGTATACTGCTGCTATAGGTTGTCCATCAATGTTCGTTATTCTGGTAACAGTCATTCATATCAGTCAATTAGCAAGTCATACTCAACTGGCTTATTGAGGATGTATCAAATATGTAACATAAATGTGTGAAACAGAAGTGCTCTCAGGGGTCTATGCATCAAGGCGATTTTAGTGCATAACCGGGGCATTTTAACCCTGCCCGATTTATCAAAGCATTTTCTCCTGTTTGCCCCAGCTTGCACCCTGGAGAGAGTCAGCAGGAGGAGTTACATGGTGTACCTATTATAATGAGATGTATCACTCCCTCTGTGCTCCACTCTCTTTCCATTTTTATTTGCACCCCAAAATCCACAATTTCTGAAGTCTAATATACTGCATCAGATGTAGGCAACTGTTCTTGCATATACCGCAGCTCTGCTCCAAAATACAGGGTAGTGCCTCTAAACATACATTTTGCTACGTTGATACATAGATCCCTTATAGCTGCAGACCAAGCAATATCCTACATGTGTTTTTTTTTTCATATAAATTAGTTCTGTAGTGAGAAAATACTCTTAGCATTTATAAAAATAAAATTCTGAATGACATTTTTAATGTATTATTATGTAACAAGCATTTTTAGTTTCTGTAGAAACCATTTACAAAGTCACATCCCCTTCCTCTTTTGAAACTGGCAGTGCACCAATTGTATCTAGTGACTGCCTGGTCACATGATCTTCCCCACAGAACTTTGCATCTTTGGTCCTCTTCTGCTGCACTGACAGTCATTTAGTGAACCCCCAAGCTGAATCTTCGCCGATCGATCGTCAACTTAGCAAATTACGTATAATTGTGTGGATTGTATTGATGCACATATTACTGTGTGTGTGTGTGTGTGTGTATATGTATGCATGTATATTGTATATTGTGTATATATATATATATATACTATCTATCTTATAATTAATGGGTTGACTGAATATACTACATATGATGAGTTTACGGATGAAGTCGAGTAAGAGCAGGAAACGCTTTCCACCAAACAAAATGGGTAATGTTTACCCTTTCCCTATTCTGTCTAAAAACTAATTTCCTTTCAATTTAAATTTTTTTATTTTACATGATGGGCAGAAAATACTTAGAACAACAGAAATCATCTGCTAGATGCATTGTATGTGCTATATGATTATATATGATCGAAAGGAAGTTGTAGCAGATTATCATACAGTATGTTTAAATTGAATTAGGGAATATTAAAAAAAGTAATATATTTATCTGTATTTTTACAGGAGACTTAGTCAGAGGCCCACAACTGAAGAGCTAGAACAAAGAAACATCCTTAGGCGTAAGTATATATAGCCTAATAATGCATCATTAACAATACCATGCTCGGGCAGCTCATGTAAAACTCAAAGCAACTCGATGGTTGGCTGCAGGTTTTGCGCTTAAAACATAAATCACAACCCTCACTGCTGCTAGATTTAAATCTTATTTATATCACAGCACCAATCCTCTCCTCGTTCTACTTGCAACAACAAAAATCGGGCGGATCTCAAGGGTTGTGTTTTTATGACAATATGAATTAAAGATGAATAGGTATAACGCCGATAATAGCCCAGATCTTGGCTACATTGGAAGGTATGTTGGAAACAGTTTGCAAAGTCCGCGCATAAAATAATTGTCCAAATAAAGCTACTATTGCGTATCTTGACTTTTGTCTTTACATTAAAAATGTCTTATCCAAAGATGCGATGGACAGTAAAAACTACTTATTGAGAGGATCTGGTTTGACACCAGCACTAAGCTTTAACCAGTCCCTCATTATGGAACAACAAGAGGAGAGGAAAATGCACCATAGCACCCCGGAGCATCAAAAACACACATAGATAGGAACCACTATGGCACCTGCAAGAACAAGCAAGGCACTTTGCTCTCAAATCAAATGATGAATGACGCATTTATGTATAAAATGTATTTCATTTCAATATCCCACCTTTTATTGTTAGGTTAACATGGTGCAAAAAAACAAAATAGATGCATTTATAGTGTTGGTCCAAATGGCTTTAAAAAAAAATGTGGAATGGTGCCTCATCAAAAATAAAAATAAATCTGCATTTATTAAACATTGGGACCGTGCTCATTGTCCTTGGTCGATGTAAAAAGATTTTGCAACATTGAAGCTGTAAAAATAGTAAAACATAAATGAAAGTAGTGGTACCCCTAGTGTCGCCAAGCTTTGAGCACTTCTCTTGAACCCTGTTTTTTTGGTAAGTGTGCCAAGATACCCAGATCCATCAAAAAGGTGTAAGGGGGTGGATTAAAGAGGCTGCCAAACATTGCCGTACAAACCACAGACGAGAAACAGAATTGAATTAATCAGAAGAACAGCTTATACATGGAGAACATGGCTGCATCATACTATGACTTTAACACGAAATGCATAGCAAAGGAAATTACTGCGTTTACAGGAAAAGATCCCTTTCTGCGTCTGGCGTCACTCAATTTACCCATATATAGATGGCCATATGCGCTGTTTAAATGACCGGCCATTTGGGCTGTGAGACTGGCGTTTCAAACTTGCAGGAGTTACCGGCACCCCCTACCTCCGTAGCGTCTGGACCTCAAGAAGCAAGAGGTCCCCAGAGCTGAAATTAATGGGGTTCACCTCTGAAGACCCCCTGCTTTAATCCTATGTAAAAAATAATACTAATAAAAAGTGTGAGAGCTGCTCGGGGGGTGGGGAGGGCACAGATGGGGGCCACTTCTCTCTGCACAGCTCTTACAGACTGGTGGCGGCTTGGTAGCATTAACACTGCGGGGGTCCCATTCAGAAGCGGGGACCCCTGCAGCATTAACCCTCCTGGGAAGTTTACTGTCCTCTCGGCCGTTAGAGTTGTAGCCGCATTTGCGGCTCCAAATCGCGGCACCGAGGGCAGTAAGTCTTTCTACATCTGTAACTCAATGGATACAGTCGAAAAGAGAAGAAAACGCTTTGGTCCTGTAACATTCATTTAGCTGCGCCCTGTTTTTTTTGTGCCTGATTCTTTCCAAAGTTTTTATTAATTATTGTACAACAAAAATCATTGCCGTAAAATGAACAATACTTTTAGCTGGAAAATGTTCATTGTCATTTTTTTTTAAACATTACATAAAGCATTTATTTTTATTTAAAAAAAACCACACTAATATATTTGCGAGCACATAGAATAAAGCATGCACTTTGTATCCCTGCAAGCCATTCCATCTTGCTTTCAATGCCAGGAAACCACCTCCAGGAAAGAAACGTACCAAACAGCTGAATAAACATAATAAGGGAACATTTGCACAATGGTTCATACTTGAAAGCTGTTGTTCCCCAAAGGGTTGACTTCTAGCACCTGCTGAGTGTTAAAGAACAAAATAATTGTCATTCTGTAATCGTGCTAATGTTCATTATGCCCTGAGAATCAGTTATGGAGAACTAGAAATAATTGCTAGTTAGAAATTAATACAGCAGTATCCCACGGCAGCGGATGCTTGACAGGGACCTTAAAGCTCCTGGACAAAGGATAAACACCCTCACCGTGGTCTTTCAATAGATGCAGTCAGAGGGCCAAGTGAAACAAGACGTGGCAATTGCCTGGCTGAGAATAATTTTAAGTATATTAAATATTGGGCATAGCTTTTAAATGTATACAATACCACATGCTATAAGAACGGTAGAAAGGCCTTCTACAATAAATCCCTTTTCCTTCAACCCCCTAAGTGCCAAAAGCCAGTCATCCGAATCTCAACCAAGCGGCAGCTTGGTGTAGTGATCACATGGTCATGGGCAGGCCCTCAAGAGCGTGAACGGAAGTGAAGAATACTCCACGTCTGTTTTGATCGCGTTCACCGCTCTATTGGAATGGTCAAAGCGCCCCTCCATCCCCCTAGAAAACGAGCATTGTACGTTATAGGGCACCTAGAGTGCCAGCCCCCATAGTGTCCACGGTATGTCATGGGGCTTCCGAAGATGTGAAGTGTAAAGTGCACCTGTAGGTGTGTCGATACGAGTAGTGGCGCTCTGAGTCAGTCAATGAAAATGCCGTGCTCCGTACACCCTAATGCCGTCGCACTTCGACCATTTGAGGGGTCTTTCGGTTACAAAATACAGCGCCAGATTTAGCAAAGAAAAGTATTCACATTGGAAACAATCTGATTCTTTTTTTCCTTTGATAAATCTGGTGCAATTCTTTTGCATTAGTTTTGCTTCACTTTTGTAACCAGGAGCCCTTGATAAGTAGACCCAGGAAACGTTGTAAGTGCTGCTCATGGTAGCTCTCCCCGGTTTGCTTGGACTTGCAGGCACATGTTTCTTTATTTCTTGTTAATGGTAACAATATCCTCTGCTTTTAGTTAATAACCAACATTTTCCTGAGATTTCCTGATGGATATGAATATTTCTTGTTATTTCCCTCTCTAAAAACGACACTATCTGGTTCTAGGTCTTTGTTTAAGAAGAGCAGTGGCTCTTGATGAGCGACATAGCAATTTGGTACAGAATAATGTCCGCATGACCATCAGGGTCCGCGAACTGACAACCACATTGCTCATATTATGGAATAGATGGGGAATCACCCGAGCAAGGAAAGGCTTATAACCCAACTGTGCTCTGTTTTGATGAAGGCAAGATATTAAATATGCCAATATTGCTAACAAATTATCTTTTTTTATACTTTAGAAAAGAATGAAGAGGAGGAGCAGGAAGCAAGAAGAGAATTAAAACGTAGGCTCACGCGAAAGGTACAAAGACTCGGTTAGCTTTCAGGTTTGCAGGTCTTTTGTAATAGCATTACAGTGAATAGTGAACTGTAATGATTACTTATCCTCTCCGTACTCTGGTAGATGCTTACTTTCACGTACCAATAAGGCAAAGTCTCCACATATACATCAGATAATGGATGTTTGTAGAGCGCTTCCAGTGTACAGTACAGAAACAAAAAGAACCTAACATCTATTAGGGAGCAGGTGTGATTGTCACGATGACATCAACTTTTATCAGCACATTTATATTTCTGGGTACTTGATTGAACAGAACAAGTTGCAAAATAAATTGTGATTTATTTCCTTAATAGACAAACACACGACATCTGCAGAATACACTTAAAACAACACGCACTGGGATAAGGGAACAAAATAAATTGTCATTGGAATGAAATAAATTGTCCTTTGCTTGCCAGTGCAAGAAATCCAGCCTTAGTTTTAAAAGTTATGTGGTTATTAACCCCTTCACTCCTGGACTGGTTGCTGCTTTACTTGAACAAAGTCTTGCATCTTTACATCATGGATTAAAATTCTAGAATCACACTGGGAATAATTGGGAAGCCACATTTATAGACTGCCCAAAACTATCTTTAACATGTGGATCCAATCCCCTCGTGGGAACAAAAAAAACCCACGAATAGCCAAGTGACCCACAGTTCATAAGACCGGTCAAAAGGGCTGTCCGGTGGGCAGGGCGCATGGGTCAGGTTGACGCCCATGCCACTTAGCATACCTGGGCTACACCCATTTCTTGGGGCCACTGTGTCTGGGCTCTGTCTTAAAGGTGTCACTAGCCTGACATCTGCTGTGCATCAGTATGCCAATATTGTATACATTATGGGCCTCTGGGTCTTGTCATAATTGACACTCTTTTAGACAGGGGGACTCTAAATCTGTGGGAGCCTTTTGAGGCTCCATCATAAAAATAATTACAACCCTTTAAGGCTTGGTCATAAAAATACCGACGCTCATTCACCCATATCACAGCTGGAGGTCCAAGTAATTCCTGCTTGGACTTACAAAATAATACATCCTGCCTTACATTTAAGATCTGCTATCATGTGTTGGTTAGAGGTATGGCAAGCAAGGCATCTTGTCTTTTACCCTCGCAGACAGGGAATGGCCTGCACATGGGGAATAAAAATGGCGGGGACAGGGCAACAACAGTAATGCATGGCAAATCAGGTATTAACCCTTTCCTCCCCGTCACAGTGATCTTTTTCTTATGCAAGGTCAAACGAACACCAATTTCCTACGGGACATAGGGAAAATCAAATAATATTTGTGGCTCATACAGCCATCTCTATAGCTTCTAACAATTCAATGATAGGCACAGGAGCGTATAGGTAGCTGCACATAAGAATCAAAGCAAAACAATACGTTTTGAAAAAGAAAAGTAAATATATTTAAACCAATATCATGCAAAATAGCCTATAAATATACAAAATAATATTAACAAAGCTGACAAAAGCCCGTGTCTGTTTTTCCAGGTATTGACTGAGATAACCCTTTGTCAGGGACTATGCCTGAAACATCAGATGTCTTATTAATATTATTTTACAGTAAATATTTGCTTTCTTTGCAACCCGTATAGTTGTGTTTTGATCCTTTTTGTGCAGGTACCTGTAGCTCAAGCAGAATGAGAAGCTCACAACAATTAATTCCTATAGTAACACTTGCACATAATTTTCCATGGCACAGGCAGTGTACACATTATTGTATAAGGTGGAACTTAGTTGAATATATCAAACAATGATGCTCAAGGCAGAACAATAGTCAGTATCAATTCCTGCTCTAAATAGCTTCCGATTTTATTTTGCAACTTGAAGCAGAGCGGTAAAGCACACACACACACACACCACACACAACATACAACACACACACACAATGTGGGTCTTCCAGTTATTTTCATCCATAGCCCAGTGCCAAAAACCTATCCTCATTGCTGCAAGGACTCATCACCAACTTCACCCAGATGTGCTACTGCTTGTAGAACAAAAAAGCACTAGACAAAATGTATGGACAGTACATCTAGATAATACTTTCATCTGATAATCGGACAGAAACTTGTCATTATCTTCTCTTTTGAAATGAGAGACTTCACATTGACTCTGTGTTAGCAATAGCTCACATATTCTCGTGACATAATTTGCTGCCTGAGTCAATTGTTCATGCTGCTGGTTGTAATAACTTTGTTATTTTCTGCTGTCCACTTCCAGCTCAGCCTAAGGCCATCAGTGGCTGAACTGCAGGCCAGACGGATATTGTGCTTCAATGAATATGTAGAGGTTACAGATTCTCTGGACTACGACCGCCGAGCCGATAAACCCTGGGCAAGGTTAACTCCCGCTGACAAGGCAAGGGCATACATCTATCTGCTCTGTGGTGGGCACATGTAATTGAGAGCCACAATCTGTTCTGATGTATTACTACATTAGCACCATGTTCTGAAAAGTCCAATCCTGCTTACATTTTTTCATATGTATTTAATATCCTTTAAAGAGCATAATGTAATACGTGTGTGTGTGTGTGTGTGTGTGTGTGTGTGTGTGTGTGTGGTGTGTGTGTGTGTGTGTGTGTGTGTTGATATCATGGATACATTTTTTGTCGAGGTTCAATTGCAAACTTACATATGAGGAGAACATTTTGTAGCATTTTACAGTGATCAGGCCTGAGTCTTAACACAGTATATCGAAAATACATAAAGTCGAAGTAAGAATTGCTCCACAGTAAGTAACTACAGGGAAATGTAATGCTGTGTTATGTGATTAGAATGAAGAAGGAAAAGTCAAATATTTTCACATCTCTTACCCATTTTGAAGGCCAATTGTGTGCAGTGAGATTTTATAAACAGCCCTACTATAAATTATTACTAATACGAATATATTGTTTTCTTTTCAGTGTAACCATTTTTATTTTTGGCCTCATTACATATCTGAAGGAAAGAATAATCCCAGCATTGAGCGTTACTGTATTCTCGCTATGCTGGAGCCCACAGAATAAAATGAAGTTATTAGGGCTTTGTAAAGGTGTTGGGGGTAGGGGGAACGTTTACACAAAGGGAAGACGTGAGGGGAGTATACGCTCTTAGAGAAATCTGTTAGACTGAAAATGTAGGTCAGCAGATGGCATGCCCCTCACTCGCAGAAACAATGCCAGAAACAGCAATGGATAGGAACAGATTAAAGGTTCAGAGGCTGGGTATTGTTGTATCAGTCCTCACATCAGAGATCATAACTTGTTGTTGGCTTTAGTAAAGCCGAGTCAGACCTTCTGCAACTAACATCCTGGCAGCCCTCAGGCTGTGGCAACGGCAGGAAATCTGCAGTCGCTAATTAGAAGACAACCCCCCCCCCTCCCTTTCTCATCTGTGCTTTTTCAAGAATTAGCAAGCGCCTCTGATTTTGTTTTTTTTTTACCTTAACTGAGAGAGAACTGTTCCTTCTGGGATAACGTCCATCTGTTATCAAATCACAGAGTTCGATCTGTATTTCATTGCAGAAAAAAAAATCCTTTTTACAGCACAGAATTTTATTCAGACCTCCTCTAATGTTGTGAAGGAGCAGCAACAGGGCAGACTTTTCCTCCTTAAGGTGCAGCGCCTCCATCCCATGAGGGTCCTGGCAGGCAGGATGGTTCCCCATAGGCAACTCTTTCTCCTCCAAAGACTACACAGTATAGTTGGTACAACTGCATCTTTATTCTGTACACCGCATATGAAATCACTCTCCTGGCTTCCTATAAAATCCCGCATCTCGCATTCGATTCTCCTCCTCACTTTTAAAGCTTGACACTCTTCTGCCCCTCCTTACATCTCAGCCCTAATGTCTTGCAATGGGCAGACTCGCGCTATTTTCAGGTTTGGGAAACCCCCTCCCCCCTCCGGTCACTGAGATAATTACCAATGAAGCTAACCCCAGTACCATCCCCTCTAGGAGTAACTAAATGGTCAATAGTTATGTCACGTCTTCCAATTGGTCCTCGTCATGCACGGGGTTAAAATACAAAAGTGCTGGCAGCACATTTCCCGTGAAGTATCTCAGAAACCAGGGGGTGTCCACAGCTGACTGTAACACAGGGTTTAATCAAGCCGTGATGCGAGGTGTCGCATTCAAGTCCATGCCAGCTACCACGGAATCGCGGTACAAAAAAAACCCACATCAGAACTAGATGGGACCCGGCCATAGCATGTTACTTTTGTTGCACACTGTGAAGTATCGATAGGAAGAATGTGTATGACTTGCACATTTCTTAGTAAAGTATGAAGTATTTTGAACCTGAACTTTTGAGTCACTGCTTCACGTCAAGTGTCAGCAATATGTCACAGACGTTGATAAGAGTAATGTTTCCCAAAGAATGATGCAAAGGCAAGACTTATACATTAACAACAAGCTATAATAGAGTTGCACTGACTGTAAACACAATATAATGCAACACGTAGACAAAATATACATTGTGTGGCATGTGTTAATAAAAATGATAAATCGACATGTTGCGATACCTTTTAGCAGGCTAACATTAGCGTTCTGCTGTACACAGATGAAGATGGTTCGCTAAAAGGTATCGCAGCCTACATTGAATATGCATTTCTCCCGAACCACTATGGCTACCAGAAAATATGATCAGACACAAGACAATATATTATATTTATATATGATATTAGTGCAATTCTTTTCTAGCTACTGATAAAGGACTTAATATTCTTAGATATTTCAGAACACGATGAGTTGTTTGTTACAAATGTGAGTTTTGCATGTATGATAAAAGGTGACCCTCCCATATAGATATTGCAGGGTAAGTTGATATAATGGTTTAATACACGTCCAGTTTCTAGCATGAGCCTGAGGATTTATTGATTTCTGATCAGCATCTTGTGTTCCCCTGAGCAACATAAAAGCCTGTGTCCTGCAAACATCTATAGGAGATCCGGCTTCTTGTGGGATTTATACAGGAGATTCTATAACTCCTTTCCATTGGGAGCACATTTGCAATGAGAGAGAACAGGGGCTTATGATACTGTTAGAATCTTTTGTGGTGATGAAGAATTATCACAGCTTGGGTTCTGAATCTAGATCCTTTTGCATGCCTCTGTGTGATTGAATGTTAATTGAAGGTGCTATGAGTACATTGCAATTTAACCCCATGTAGAATTATAAGGAGTTAACGGGACCTCTTGAGTCACTAACATAGCAACATAGAATTTGACGACCGATTAGAACCGTCTTGTCTGCCCATATTCCCACCTGCTGTAATACCTCAGGCGCTATTTTAACCTTGACTTTCTTTCCTAGGTAACTTTCTGCCTTATGCCTAGCCCATGTATTTGTTTATTCCCTAACGGTATTAGCTTCTATCATATCCGTTGAGTGGCTACCCCATGAATCCACCACTTTCCACGAAGAAGTGCTTCCTCACATATCCCCTCAGACTACCACCCTCCAGCTTCAAAGCATGACCTCTTGTTCTAGCACTTGCAAAAGTTTCAATCACATTCCCCTCTCTCTTCTCTCCTCATGTTGAGGCCAGGAAGACTTTCCTGATTAGTTTTATGATGTAGACAATGCACCATTTTAGTAGCCCTTTTTTGTACCATCTTTAAGTGCCACCAGTCTTCTGGGATCGTGACCACAGGATTGCTTGTAGCCATTCTGTCATCATAGGAAGGCCCCGGATGACAGGAACGGAAGTTGACCTGGCTGGACTTCCTTTCCCGACAGCTTTCACCTCTCCGACCAAGCAATGAACGTAAGCTCCCCATAGACGAGGAGCATCTATGCCTTGCCGTAGCCTGTAAATCATAAGGTGCCCGGGTATGTCCTTAGGACATCCTAATGGTTAAAGCGCACTGGTCAGAGTACAGATACCTCCGGTTCTACACTGTGACCTTCCCCTCCTATGACTGTACTCCATTTACCAAACCTCTGTCGCCTATCCTTCAACTAATGTCTAATGATTCAACCATTCAAGGCATAAAACATGTATTACAGTAATTGCAAATCAATCAATTACACAGTATATATTGATTGGCTGGGTGATTTAACTTTATTTAATCTCTAAAATATGATACTTGGAGGAACAAAATACCACTAGTAACCAAACGCAAACGATTGGAAATTAAAATGGCGCTAATGTGTATCTTTCAAAAATGTAGGGTCATTAGATTGCCTGATATCAACTTAAAATCCGCAGAATTTCCTTCTTCTTTTTTTTTTTTTTAAGTGTATATAACCAGACCTGGAACTAAATCCTAAAATAATACGTAGTTACACGGACAACAGTGTGTTGCTAGCAGCAAAATCCTTAGCTTCCCTTCAGTAGTAACATTAAAGATTGCTGCATAACCGGTTTTCCAAGCAAATATAAATCAACCCTTATTTGTACAGGATCCAAAGGGGAAATGCCAGGAGACTGGTATGTGAAGAATGAATACAATCTTGAGTACAGGAGCCGTACCAATTGTTTATGGACCGGCACCGGTCATCTGCCTGTTGTACGATTGTCCGTGGTAGCATTTATGAATTAACGCCCTTATCACAGACTGACTAAAAGCGTGAAATATGATGTATTCAGAGATATTTGACATTGTGCTTTTGTTCAGTGCGGTTTATTTTTCTTGTAAAGTACATAACTATCATATCCTAAAGAGGCAATTCAAGCGGGCACATGTTTTAGCAATTTTTTTAAACGTAGGATTGAAGCAGGTGGCCCCCGGAGTTGAACCCCATTAATTTCAGCTCGGTGACCCCCTGCTTCCGGAGATACTTGCCTCCATAGGGGGTGCTGATAGGCTCTCCGCAAGCAGGGATCACGTAGTGGCCGCTTTTCAACGCTCCCGCGCCCCGCGGGCCAATAGGAAGCCGTGACGTAATCCGGTGCGGCTTCCTATTGGTCCATATGATGTGTGAGCTCTACGAAGCAGAGAGGTGCTGGCACCGCCTCCAGAGGTATGTATCTCTTGATGCAGGGGGTCCCTGGAGCTGAAATTCGCGCGGTTCAGCTCTGGAGGACCCCCTGCTTCAATCCTATGTAAAAAAAACATAATTGCAAAAAAAATTCACCCACTTGGATTGCTCCTTTTAAACTACAGTATGCAACCGCTGTCAAAAATTGTGCAGCGGTTTCCAGTAACTAAGTGTTTCCCCTTTTAACAACTTTTAGTTGAGTATAGCATCCCCGGGTTCCTGGAAATGAAGCTATGAGAACACATAGCACTGTAGCAGTGGTCTGATGTGTTCTTTGAGTGGTCATTCATTAGTGCATGCTTGTTTGTAGATCCTTTCTATTAATGAGGAATAGTTGAAAGCAGCATTATTGCAGGTCATTTAGTAATTATTTGTTTCCCCAGGCCGCAATTCGCAAAGAACTGAATGAATTTAAAAGTACAGAAATGGAGGTTCACGAAGAAAGTCGACAGTTTACAAGGTGGGTTTCTTTTCCTTGCAGGACCTGGTTAATTGGAGGGTTTTTTTATGACCCAACGGACAATGGCTTTTATCGCTCATTTCACCTGTGGAATTCTTCCATGTGAACGTCCTGGCTTTTCCCACCGCGTGTATTGTAAGCCCAGAATTCCAGATCGCCAGGAAGTTTAGAGTTGTTTTAGCCATCACCGTAGGCACTTTAAGTGAAATATATATTGCAATTGAAATAAAGTAAAAAGACAAGATTTATTTAAATAGATTTATTTTTTTAATTGAGGGAAGAAAAGCTTAGAAATACTACAGATCATACAGTATGATACATACAGAGTTATATTATACATTTTCACAAGAGTGGCTATATTTACTAGTCTTCTCATTTATTTCGTGTCGTTAGTATTCTAGAAAACTCAATGGATTATGTCATTAAGGAGGAGAAAAGAAAAGTAGAAATTATTAGAAGAATGTGAACAGGGTACTACACCCTTAAGTACATTTTAAGGAGGAGCGGGTTTGTAGCTGACATGTTGCATTTGAAGTGGAAAATCCTGCTTCAAACCCAATGTCAAGACCTTGTAACTTTGGGCAAGTCACGTTATCTTCCTGTGCTTTAGGTATTCTGAAAATAAAATAATGGTAAGCTTTTCGTGCCAGTTTGTATTATTCTGCTATTGTCTCCGCTATGCATGCTTGTTAGCACTGCATAACATGTAGTATCATTAATGTTATTGTAGCAAGCCTTTCTATAGCGTGCTATAATAATGAAGGAACTGTTCTACTCACTACTCTCGAACTTCGCTCCATTGTCCTCTTTGCTCTGGTATGTACCCTGAACGCCAACTTCTCTTCTCTCTGTCCTTCCTCTGAACCTGAAAATCTTGTGAACTCTTACAACGATATCCTCTCCTCCTCTCTTGGTCTATATGTCCCTTCTTCCCTCCAGCACACCCATCACTGTAACCCACGGTCTTGACTAAATTCACAAGCATGCATCTTTCGCATTGCCCTCTCGCTTCTGAAAGCCTATGTAGGAAATCTCACACTGGCTGATTTTCTGGGCTATACATTTCTCCTCTCCTGTTTCGTCTCTGCTCTCTCTAAGGCCAAGCAACAGTTCTTTTCCTTACTCATCAATACTCACAAATTCAATCCACACAGTCTTTTCTCTGTACTTGACTCTGCCCTCCGACCTTCTCCTCACACTTCCCTTATTTCACTTCTCCTCATCCCTTTGCTGACCACTTTAAAGGCAATGTGGATGCTATTCACAATGAGTTTCCTTTTGTCCCTTTCCCCTCGTTTCTACTTCTCCCTAAACATCCTACTTCCACTCTTTACTACTTATCTCTTGTTAAGGAGTTGGAAGTTTCTAAGCTGATTTTCTCTTCTCCCTCTTGAGCCCGTTCCCCTCACACCTTATCAGAACTCTTACTCCTGTCTTAGTCCCTATTCTCACCCATATATTAAATTCCTCCCTGTCCTCTGGCACTTTCCCCTCCTCCTTTAAGCATGCGGTGATCAAACCTATTCTCAAAAATAACCTAGACCCTATGTGGCTTACTAACTACAACCCTGTATCCCTCCTGCCTTTTGCATCCAAACTGCTAGAACAGGGGAGCGCAAACTTTTGCTGCTGCGCCCCCCTATCTGGCCTGCCTTGGTTCTCGCGCCCCCTCCTCCTACCTTGCAGCTGTGTCAAATGACGCTGCGGCGTCAACTTTCTCCATTGCAATCTACCTAAAACTCTGCTACTAGAATAATTTCACCTTGTCCCAAAACAGTCTCTGTTCATCTCTTCCTTAAGTCCCTCTCCTGGCTTCCCATCAAATTTCAGATCACCTACAAAGTTCACCTAATCTTGAAGGCTCTCCACTCACCTGCTCCTTCCTACATATCAGCTTTGATCTCTTGTTATGTCCCTGCATGTCTCCTATGATCAGCTCATAACCGTCTCCTTTCCACCCCTTTCACCATAGCTCTTTCTCGCCTTAAACCCTTTCCCCTCAGTGCACCTTACCTGTGAAACGCCCTCACACTACGTGTGTGCCATGCACCTTTTCTCCCCACCTTTAAGTCAACTATTAAATGAAGGATTTCAATAGCTTAGACCAGTGATTCCCAACCCCGGGGTCCCATGAGAGGATCAAACGGGTGTCACTGAATTTTCCCATTCTCCCAGAGCAATGAGAAAGCAGGGCTGCTGCTAGGGATCTGGGAAGTTTCCTCCATCCTGACTTGCTGCATTATCCAGCAGCAACCAATCATGAGCCTGTGTTTGTGGCCAAGCTTAGGACTCTGAACCTCCTCTTTCTCCTGTGACTGTCTCTGTCCTGTGTCTTCTGTGACTGACTGGCCTGTTGTGGGAGTGCCTCACTATGATTAGGGGGGCCCTGAGAGAAACAAAGGGTGAAAACCACAGGCCGAGACTCATGGCTACTGTCCCACACCCACAGTCGCTCCAACCACAACCATTGCGGCCAAGCACTGCCATCTACTGCACTTATTCCCTCACCTGCTGTCTCTGTAAGTCTCCCAACATACCGCTTAGATTGTAAGCTCTGTGGGGCAGGGATTTCTTTTCCTATTGTCTCATTTTGTATGTTGCTCTTATTGTGTTATAATTCCCTGTACTCTTATTGTCTCTTTCTTTTGTAAAGCGTTGAGTACACTCGGGGCGCTAGATAAATAAAGATATACATACATACATATTGCCAGAATAACAAGCACCTGTTAATGTGTTACCAATTAAGAGCTTAACTACTATGATTTGCTACCTGTGAATATATTGCTGACTTGGTATCTCCAGTAACTCTCTTTATGTTATTTGCCATTTAGATTTCACCGTCCATAGTGAAATACAGAATGTCGTCCAACCTATGCTGGAAATTCATTTTCAGGAAATATGGTGTATATATTTCCTCATGGCAAAACCCTGCACTGGATCTTGAAATTATGTGCGCATGTGTTTTTGGACCAGAGGCAGTCAATATCGCATCTCTCCAGAGAAATACAGCAATGGACAAAGTAGGCTCTACTACAGCAGTTTTATTGCTCACTTCCACAGAAGACGTACCACAAAAAGGCTTTTAATTTTACATCTGTTCTTATTAAAAAAAGAGATGAAGAGAGCCGAGCTCATTTGCCAAGCTTGATTTTTTTTAAAAATTGTAAAAGCAGTACAACACACGCAACAAGAAGATGAGGAGAAACTACTTTTGCAGAATATAACTGCTGTGAGAGAGACTAAATGATAGACTCGGGCTTTCCTCTGTACCAATATAAACATCACATGCTTCCTGCAGGATTCAGCCTGTCCACATATAGGAGTGCGTTCAATCATTTCTTGGTTTATTTGTACTTGGATGAAACTTTATGAATCTATTGTACATGGTCCCAGTGAAAACTGTTGCCAGATGTAATGTTTCAGCATACATTTTTCCTGTTTTTTAAATGTCATTATAAGAGGCATATTATCTGTCCCAAGCGAGCATGGTCGACGAGAACACTTTACACATCCGACTTACCCCCATTACGTTAACCCGTTTGCTGCTGAAAGGGCCTGCAGGACATTGGATAACTTTGTCAGAGAGAGAAAGGATGACCGCAATGAACACACAGTGTTTAACAAGTTTCTCTATCCTACAAGTGGAATGTGGAAACCTGTATGTAGATGTGTGATGAATTCATCTTTGTGACCATATCCAGAATCCTTTGTGGCTATGCTGTTGACAGTCCATTGTTTGTAAGTGTCTGCGACAGATGGAAAGCCTGCATGGCTTGTTGGTGAACACTTCTGACTTTCTTGCGCACAAAATATATTATATATATGTATATATATATATGTATATATGTATATATATATATATATGTATATATATATATATATATATATATATATATATTATACTGTGTGTGTAAACAGATATAAATACATACATACATAAAAGTTGCTGAAACTGAAGTAGCCCCAGTCTACTTCAAACCTGAAATGCAGGGAGCGTTTGATAATCTCACCGCACTCTCACTCGACACTAACATCACAAGCAGACTCGTAGAAAGGCAGACATTTATTAACCAGGCGTGCTGTGGCTGCACAGCTACTTTAGCTGGTCCTTTTGAACTGCTTTTAAAACAATGCTCGCATGCGGATCAATAAATCTTTCTTATGAAACTTTGAGGCATTCACTCTAGAGTCTGCTTTACTGTGGCCTGTGTAGGTAGATGGAAGTTTGTAAAAGTAAACATTGATGAAATGTGAATTGAAAAATATGACAATGTTCTATAACTACTATTCATGTGTGTAATGTATTATTGTACTACAGTGCCCTGCAGGCTGACTTCTGCCATGTTTACACTATGAAAGTGTCTGATAACAATATAACTAGCACTTAACTTTCCTCTACAGAAGTGTTGTGAGTTCCAATACTCATTGAGTTTGTAGCATAAAATGACAGTGAATATCTTGCGTATTACAGTACATGGCATGTGTTCCATTCCATAATCCAGCTCTAAAGGCCATGCATACTATACACCTATTTGCAGGATGGGAGGTGTAAGCCCTGCAGCCTCTGTACAAGTAAATCGCCTAGATTGGGGATTAGGGGAGAGCCCCACTAATGGGAAGAAGTTTTTGTTGTTGATTTTACAGGCTGGATTATTTAATGAATGCACAGTTCTGTATTGGATATTTTACGGCGCCAAAAGGTCTCTTTCACTGCTTTGTAAATTCGGGGCAAAATACCCTCTGTTGTTATCTCCTAATAACTCAATTTGTGTTTTAAACACTATTCCTCTTTAATTGATGTCTGCAAAATAGCTACCTTTGTCTTGCATTTCATGTAAGCATTCAAGTAATTCAGTATTAGAGGACATTTTCTTTCTATGTTGGTGTACCAGTGCTGTATACGCAATTGTGCTTCATTTTTAAAAGCAAAAAAAAAAAAAAAATCATTGTTCAGGTTTGAAAAATATGTTTTTGGCAACTGGCCCTATGCTACACTGAGAGGCATTCACCTCATCACGGCAGTCATTATGTTTTGGGATAGTGTAGGCTCCTCTGGTAGTAAAGGGTTGATTTGTATTTTTTTCTGTTGATCCGGTGACTAGTACTGTTGCAGATGCCCTCTTAACTTTTTATAGAATGGATAACGTAGTTGACACATTCTTTATATACACGTCTGCAAATAATATTGTAACGTGGTGGTTTGAAAACCCCCAGGGTTTTGTGAGGTGTCTCCATGGGTTTGCCAAGAAAATAAGTATTGGAGGACTCCAGGGGGTAAAGTAGAACTGGGTAAAGCCCCAAGCCACACCTCAGTGTGGGTGGGATAGCTGTCAATTACCACTGAAGCTGTCAAAGTTACACTTTTTGGGGCACAGCCTTGAAACCTTTCACGCTGATTGACAGGTATGCCACCCACACTGCCTGCATACACTGTGGTGCGGCTTGGGGCCTTTCTAAGTGATGTCCCCCCACCAACTCAGGACACTATACTGGCCGATATCAGTCACATGATTTTGTTAGAAATAGTCTGGTTACATTGTTGGAAATAGTCAGAACATTGTTTTGGGAACCACTTGTCAAGAGGTATACATGAGTGATTAGGTTACCAAACCTGAACATCTGTACACTTCCAGAAGTTAAAGAAAATGTACATATATCACATTATGGCGAGAGGTGGTGTGTGTGTGTGTGTGTGTGGTGTGTGTGGGGTGTGTTGTGTGTTGTGTGGTGTGTGTGTTGTGTGGTGTGTGGTGTGTGTTGTGTGTGTGTGTGTGTGTGTGTGTGTGTGTACACATTTGGATTTACGCTCTCAGTTTTTCTCTGAGCATCTAAGGTTTTACAATGGGGGTGTCGGGCAGTGTGCTTAAACAAATAACAAAATATCATATTTCACTCTTGCAAAGAGATTTTAAACTCACTTCGTTCTTTGTCAATAGAGGCACGCTTAGTATCTAAAAAATAAACAGGGCATTGTCACAGTGAAAGCTGTTGGTAGCTGGGTCAAGTTTTCTTGTTTAATTTCTGTTGTTTTTAATAAATGTGTGTGTGTGTATGTATGTGTGTATATATATATGTATATATATATATATATATATATATATATATATATATTATTAGAGAAACCCTTTTACCAGATTGAAAGAAACAAAAGCTGGATACAAAGCAGAGGTGAATCAGGTGAACAGGATTTTATTGTTATGACCAGTTATGAATTGTCTGTGTTTTTCATGGGCCCTCCCAAGGAGAAGGAATGTGTAACTCAGGTTTTTTTGGTCCCGCCAGGCACCAGTTCCCACTTAGCAAGGCATTTTGAATTTGCAATAACTTTCTTGACGAACTAATGTAGGCCCAAAAGCCATACAATAAATGCCACAGCTGTACAGGCAACTTGTTTTGGTTTTACTGTAGCAGTATGTACAAAACGAGACACAAAGTGGCAAGGATGAATTGTGCGCCTTTGATGTGTATATGTAACATTAAAAAAATGATGGCAAAGTCATTTATTGTGCCTTTGTACCATGTAGGCCATGTATTGTACAACAAAATGTGCGTTGCTCAAAACTATTTTATAGGCTGGAAGAGCAAAAAGGTTACTTTTTTTTATTGCAAAACAAATAACACAAAGGTGCATGACGTACACTTTTGCCATATTTATTTAGATTTTACATTTATTGAAAAAGGCTGCGTATTTTATATCTTCATCCTATATTCAAAACCGTGTAAAACATGATTTACTCGTTGATTATAAAAGGAAATAAACATTTTTTTTTTAGTGCAGCTCTGTAGTCTATTTCTTCTATTTTGAGGCGCAGTAAATGCCTGTCCCTAGCAAAATAGTGGGGGCACAAATTAAAGTCACATTTTTGCACACCGTGTTGGAAACAGATCCTTACATCAAATAGAATACAATGCTGATATTGTTGCACAGACAATGATGAATTTCCAAAGGGCGCTGTAAATAACCAAGCATTTATTGTGAAGAAGATGTTTATGTAGCTGTTGTAGTCCATTCCATGTCCTTGGTATCGCTCAGAAATAAATACAGGACTGATGGGAACCAGTATGGATGGACTCAGCTTACATATTATGACAACATAAAGTCAAGCTGGCAATGTTGGTGCCACTGCTAATACAGCAGTCAGTGCACATTGGGATTTTGAGGAGGACAATCATGCAAAGAACTGTCGACATGTAGTTGTAGGGGGAAAACTTATTTTTGGGGGCCTTTTTTTTTTTTTTAACTAATTTCACTGTTGGTATAGTTTGGAGTAAATACTTACAATTGCAGAGAGATTACCAGACTGCCAAACTGTATTACTGGTGCTTGCAATGTGCAGAATACCTCTTGGTTCTGAGAAGCTTCATTTAGTCTGTTTAGACACAATCAAAAGCAGCCTTCTTATTTGTACAAGTGTATGTCCTGAGAAACGCTGCCGCCAACCCCAATTGTCTGTATTTGCTTTGCACCGAAGCAGTGTGTACTGTCAGTATTGATGCTTGCTTTATTGTGTATATATATATATATATATATACACACACACACACATACAATAAAGCAAGCATCAATACTGACAGTACACACTGCTTCGGTGCAGCCGATTTGCGCATGCAAAACAACTGAAAATCGCCGGAACCGCTTTCCGGCGATTTTCACTATACGGCGGGCCCCTGGAACGGAACCCGCCATTTACCTGGGGACCTGCTGTATATTCATTTGTGTCAACTGGAGTGCCTGTATATGTACACAAAGCTGCAAAGCTTCCGTAATAATTGCAATTGTTCCTAAAAAATGTATTTGTGCAAATATTGCATGTTTTTTCAATGGTGCTTGCTGTGCCATTGTGCCAAATCAGCGCTCTGTCACTTTATGGATTAAGGCAACTCATCCTAATCACCACTCAGTATATAATTTCTTCCAGACATCTCAGGACAATCACGAGCCAAAAGTTATTAAATGTAAGTCCAATAAAAGATTTCACACAATATTTTCTATCTCACACAGTGCACTTTATACTTGTGTGAAGCAACACTTTGTACACCTGGTTGCACATCCATTAGTCAGTGTGCGGCTACACTAGCACACTCAGAACCGCTCCTACACTGCGGGACTCCCAGCCGGCCCAGCGCCTCGTGTACGGAAGGGACGTCATTGTGAAACTAGCCTATTCTCTCCGCAAGAGCCCGGAAGCGGAAGTGACGATCCTCCCTGGTTGCATCCCACCTCCTCCTGCTGTGTGGTTTGTAAACAAGCTGCGGGGAGGAGGCTCCATTTTATTGTACGACACAGAGGCCGACATGGGGGGCGTCCTGGGCCTGTGCACCGCTGCGAGCTGGGTAATGAATGCGCCGATTTCGTGATAGGGACGGTGTTGGCACCACTCGGGGAGGGGTCATAAAACCGATACTGTTATCATCAGTAATACGCGATAGCAACTTTCTTTCACATTCATCATCATTCCGGTGACTTTGCAGTTATCTCCATTCTGGGGATGAGGTGTCTGTTACCCCACCCCTAGAGAGAGGGGGTGTCTGTGTGTTACCTCCCCCCCTCCCCTCTCTCTCTGAGTATGGGGTGTGTGTTACCCCCTTCCTCCCCCCAATCCCTCTCTGGGTATGGGGTGTCTGTGTTACCCACCCCTCCCCCTCTCTCGGGGTATGGGGTGTGTGTTACCCCCTCCCTCCCCCTCTCTCTGGGTATGGGGTGTCTGTGTGTTACCCACCCCTCCCCCTCTCTCTGGGTATGAGGTGTCTGTGTGTTACTCCCTCTGGGTATGGGGTGTCTGTGTGTTACCCACCCCTCACCCTCTCTCTGGGTATGGGGTGTTTGTCCCTCTGGGTATGGGGTGTCTGTGTGTTACCCACCCCTCACCCTCTCTCTGGGTATGGGGTGTCTGTGTTACCCCCCCCCCCTCTCTCTCTCTCTGGGTATGGGGTGTGTGTGTTACCCCCCTCTCTGGGGGTGGGTTGCTTGATGTTATTTACATCTGGTTGCATTGAGAGCGCAGACCTGTGACAATGATAGGATTATAAATCCACCCGATAGATATTATTATTCGTACTGTGTGTATTTTATGATCGCTATCACTGTCTGCTGGTTGTTGAGGCCCCTGTTCTCACAAAAGGTTACCACACCAATACGTCACACAACCACAGACATCGTGACCACATCTCGTTCTTTGAGGGAACATGTGACCTCATATCTGACCTTGTTGAAATGTTTGTTTTCGCTTTCAGTGATGTCTGTATTTGTGGGTGATCTTGGGGTAATTCATGGAGAAGACCCTGTGTCCTTTTTCCCCCCAGCTATTTGCGTAAAATGTAACAACTGATGGGCCACTATGGCAGTGTTTTTCAATGGGGCTTCCTAGGAGTCCTTGGGTCCCTATGCATACCTGAAGGGTTCCCAGCAATTTTTAGGTAATTTTGAAAATTGTACCAAATACAGAAGAATTTACAATGCATCTGATCTCAGACCTGTTATTAGAGAGGGTTGTGGTTCCGCTGAATTTCACAATATCATTATAGGGTTCCTTAATCAAAAAAAAAGTTGAAAACCACTGCACTATGAGGAAAAATACACTAACCTAGTTTCCATATGTATATTTATTCTGGCGCTTTTCCTTTTATATGTAACGGTGTTTCTGGCCCGGCCTGACCCACCCAATCTCACCTTGGCCCCTGTGGTCTAACCGGACCCCATTACAGTGTGGATATGTCATATGGTGCACCTGCTGGCTACAGGACTCCTGAGTCTCCCGCATGATGGTGTGTGGGGAGAACCCGTCAGACAGGCAGCTGAGGTAGTGTGCTGAGTCTCACCTAGTTACAGTGCAGCGCCTCCACCTCACCAGGGTCCCTGCGTCCGCATGGGGATGATCCTGGCGAGGAACTCCTCCGTGGTGCTCCTCTCTGTACACTCATCCCAGATAGATACACGAGAGGGTTTCTGGCTGAACTCATCTTTATTGACACGGCAAGGCAACTGCCCTCCACAAGGAATATCTTCAGCCGCTCATCTCGCCAGTGCTCCCTTTTGTTAGGTAGGTCACCCAGATCAGGGATTCACTATTCCCGCAGGAATCACTGTCCTGTGCCAGGTCCCTGGACACAGCCTCCCATGGAGTTACTATAACATAACTGCCAGAACTCCTCCTCAGCTCTGACAAGAGCTTTCCAGCAACACTGCAGTAACTCTGCAGTAACACACTCCACAGCAACACAACAACTCTGAACCTCCACATCAGAACTAACTTTAGAACACAGTGCTGTGCCTTATGTAAGCTTCTGAGGCTGACACATCTCTGACATCACTAACCATGGAGTCAGAGCATGTGACCAGTCCCAGCCATACACAGAGCACCCCACCAGGGGGTGAGGGGAAACCTCCATGATTACTGCTGGCATGCCCATACTTACCAGGCCTTACTGCCAGCAGGAGAGATGACTGTAGGCATTTTACATGACCGCTACATATATAACATGTTTGTTCTACATATCTGCCTTTAGTTATGAGTGAGGTGTCTGATTGTTTCATGGGGCAATCCCATTGCAGTTTATTGTCCCAGTGACGTTTCATGGGGATGCTGGTATGTAAAAGTGTGTGCGCGTGTGTAAATATGAAAGTTAAAAGAGTAAACGGGAATGTATGAGAAGGTGAATTTTATTTCCATGGAAAAAAAGAAATAGTTTAGCTGACACCAGTCACATTTGAGCAGTAGTTGCTCCCGTGGCAGATAATGTGCCTTTTTGCCTAGAATCATCATACCGGTTCCTTATTTACAGACAATTCCCCATTTGTTAGTCACATGTGACTAACAAATGGGGAATTGTCTGTAATTGATGCAAAATCGCTTCCTTGCCATGTGACTGGAAATATGTTGCCGCTTCTCATCACACATTTCACTTGCTGGCTGTGTGCCCCACACTTCTTGTGTGTCTCTAAAAGTGCAGAGACATCAAGCCTCTCTCTAAAACTAAATGGAGACTAGTGTCAACAGAACTGAATGCCAAAACATTGTTCCATTACATGGTGTGTAATTGAGCAATCATTGGCAATATTAACCCTTTAGCTGCAATGCATTGCAGATTCCTTTGTCAGCAAAGGGTTAAACTGGTTGGGTTTAATATTTCATCAGGCAACTTAATGGGTGTTTCCCCTGTCATTTTCAGCATTACCGTTGTGTGACCTGGAAGAATTGGGTTTAATTGTAAGCTCTTTCAAGCATTGCCCTCCATTACCTCTGTGTATGTTTGTCCTTATTTGTATGTAACTCTTTATGTAATGATCTAATCTCTGTACTCCCATTGCACTGCGCTGTGGAAAATGCTGGTGCTTTACAAATAAGCAATAATAATGCTTCAAATATTAATCAATTGAAGTGCAAGCTCTTTGTTACAGGGGCTGAGGCTGTCCCAATTCAATGTTATTTCTTCAGCGCTGGCAACACTATATAAATAAGGTGTTGGTTTACTTTTAGCCTTATACACAGGGCTTGGCTGAGGTTTGGCTCTCTGAAATGGCAACCATAGACAATCACTAAGAAATTAGATTAAAGCTGCAGTTCAGTCAATATCCTGCATATGTGTTTTTTTTTAATAAATCAGTTCTGTAGTAAGAAAAAATACTTTTAGCATTTTCTGTTTTAAAAAAACAACAACTTTGAAAGACCAATTTTCTTGTATTCTATTTTAACAGCCATTTGCTAAGACACTGCCCCTTTACGTCCTGTCACAAGCCCTGGCACACCTCTTTGTCAGCCCTGCCCTCCCTCTAGCACATGCCAGTGCAGGAGTGCTCATGAATATTCATGAGCTTCCACTGACAGACAAGCAGAATATAAACAAATCCCAGCTTTTAATATGTCACCAAATTTCGACCTATCAATACATGGAGAACGTATTGACCTGCAGCTATACAGTTCTTTAGCTAATTAGAGATTGCACACATGAAACTATTGAAGTAAAAAAATAAATGTAAACAAGCAAAAAAAATAAAGACTGAACTGCAGCTTTAAATGCAGTTTATTACTGGTATTGAATGTAATCGGGTTTATACATCAGATGTTGGCAAGCTAATGAAGCACCATATCGTGTGATTATAGCACTAAATACCTGTAGGGAGAGGAGGAAGGGCGTAAACCTCTGCTCAGCCTGGTAGCGTGTGGCTAAAGAACATATATAGGAAATGGTGCTGTGCTGAGAAATAAACTAATTGTCAATACTAGAGAGAGAGAACTCGGCTAATTAGCACTCTATAACCAGACATAATGTAACATTGTGATCAGGTAAAATAACCTTTATTGATCTCTAGGGTAAACTAAAGTGGTGCACACAAGGACAGTACAACATATGAAATCTTGCCTTTATCCATATAGGGTCACACAAATAATGGTGCTAGGATAAGCATACCATATTGCAATCCTGAATAATACCGTTAGTATTTAAGAGTATTATTTAGCTAGACCACCCATTGTATCGTGTCTGCATACTAGAATAGTATATGTATGGTCTGGTTAGACAAACTATATACTGTGGTGTACCTATATGCAGCTCATCAAATGTGAGCTGTGTCAACAGCAGTATATAATCACAGAATGTGCGCTGTCTGTTCAATATAGGTGTATAAGGATAGTAAATACCAGCACAGCTGCAATGATATAGCTATGCAAGTTATTAAAAATACCACCAGTTGCCAATAGCAGTAGTACAGGCAATCCTCGTTTTACAACGCTTCGCTTTACAACGAATGGCTTATCCAACGCTATGCAATGCATACCTATGTTCATTTTTACAACGCCAAAACGGCTTATCCAACGCTCTTACAACGCTTTGCAAAGTTGTTTATGTGTATGTAATATATATATTATATAATATGATATTATATTATACTATCTAATATATTATATTATTATATTTTATGTTATATTATATATATATAATACAATATATACAATATATAATTTATGTGTGTGCTGTGTATCTTATTGCCTGCATAAAATATTTTGTGTATTTTAGTGTTAAAAATGCCTTCAGGAACGGAACCTTTCATTTAAACAGTGTTCCTATGGGAAAAGATGTTTCGCTTTAAGACGTTTCGCTATCCAACGCCATTTTGAGTAACGCATTGTCGGATAACCGAGGACTGTCTGTATGTGTAAGTATGCAGAGGGTAGTCTGCCTAAAAATGACACCTAGGCAAGGCAAGAGATAATAAAAATCCTCAAAGTGTATGAGGATAAAGTGCTGGGTCTGTGTCCAGATTAGTGAGCTCTTATAGTATAATCAGATGTATCCGCAGACACTCCCAGCATAAAGTAATCGGCAGGCTTCTCTTAGCATCATCCAAAACGGGCTCCCTGATCACAAACGTAGTATGGCTACTACGGCTACCAGTCTATATGGTGTTTTGTAACCACTAACCTCAATATCACAACCTTAAATCTAAAGTCTTAAGTATATAGAACTGCTGCGTATACAAAGTGTCAGGAGCCCGAAGTGATGCAGCCTGTGGTCAAGAGTCTCTGTCAGAGTCTTCATAGTAGGTCATTCCCATATGTACATTGATAGTATGGTGATACCAAAAAGTGGATCGGATGCACCAAGCAGATCCAGCCAAAAAAGGTGCAATGCTGGAATAGCAGCTGGTAAACCTAGGGCCGTGTCAGTTACCACTGTAGGAACTCTGATATGTGAATATAGCAATACTGCTATTATGGATGAATGAGTCCAAAATATACAGTGCAAGTAATGTTATATACCTAGCACATATGTTTATTAAACATTTCATCATGAGTCCTACTAGGTGGGAAATAACTGCAGCCCTATACTCACATGTAAGTGAGTGGGCAGTATCATATGGCCACTATATATCATGAAAACAGGATATATATGCTGGTATATGACATTACTTGCACTGTATATTTTACTATTCTAAGCTTATACTCTTGCTGATTGCTGGACTTTGTATACAGAGCATATTCTCTTACAGTTATACTTGTTTTTTGCTATACCTAAATTGGGGTACTGTGTTGTGGTCACAGGGTGCAGGGAAGTACCTCATGGTTCATTTGACCTGAGGGAACGGGCCTGAGGAAGGGGATCTCTCCCCGAAACGTTGCCCCCCTCCTACCTCCTTGTGTTTACCCCCCACCCCCATATATTTTTTTTTGTGCACTCCCTGTCCCTGTTCTCCTCACCCCTTTGTGTAGGGTTCACTGACGTGTCTTCCGCTTATGTGACATAGCTCTAAGTTTGTTATTGTCAGGTACTCACATTAAATATTTTCTATTTGGCATTTACCTTGGTTTATGTTTTTTCATAATTTGAGAGTGCTGGAACATTGTTTTTGTTTCTGCCGTGGACTGGGTCACGTAATGCAGACATTGAACTGCTGCTTACCAACTTTTTGGTTTCTTTTGCTCAGCTACAGAGAGGGGGGGGAGGGGGTCTGGTCTCAGACAGGCTGTCTGAAGCTGTATAGCTCCCATTGGTGACTCAGTCACAGGACATTCCTGCTTGGCTATCCTTTGTACACTACTGCATAACATTTACAGGCATACCCCACATTAACGTACGCAATGGGACCGGAGCATGTATGTAAAGCGAAAATGTACTTAAAGTGAAGCACTCCCTTTTCCCCCACTTATCGATGCATGTACTGTACTGCAATCGTCATATACGTGCATAACTAATGTAAATAAGGCATTTGTAACAGGCTCTATAGTCTCCCCGCTTGCGCTCAGCTTCGGTACAGATAGGGTATTGCTGTTGAAGACGTGCTGACAGGCGCATGCGCGAGCTGCCGTTTGCCTATTGGGCGATATGTCCTTACTCGTGAGTGTACTTAAAGTGAGTCTCCTTAAACCGGGGTGTGCCTGTACTTAGAATCAGCATTGGTCTTGTTTCTGATACCTGGCGGTAATATTCGCTTAGTCTAGGATCATTAACCCATGGTTTGCTGTAATAGATTTTGTCTCCTCTCCACAGGTTGCGTTGGGCGTTTGTATTACAGGGTGGCACACAGGTCTGACTGCATTGTTTAGAAGTGACTTATTCCTTTGCATGTTAAATTGCCTGTATTCACTAGACCCTCTCTTTGTGTGTCGCTATTTGTTTTATCTTTGCCAGGAGGAGGATTGGGTTTGAGGGTGCAGGGAAGTACCATAGTCCCCTCTCGAAGGCTACAGGAACGGGCCAGTAGAAGGAGTTAACCACCCTGAAATCTTGCCCCCGCATCTTTTTTCCCTGCATATCCTTCCCTGTTAGGGGTTTCCCTACCCTCTTCCCATTTTTCTGTGACTTCACGTTCCTCTCCCCCACTCCCTCTCCTCCCCAGGCTGTACCTGCGGAAATTTTTTATATCCCTTTTTAACTTTACCTGTGGTTAGTTCAGATGATTATCACTTTATATGCTATGTCAGTGATTTCCAACCTTTTTTGTTTGGAGGAACCCTTGAAGTATTTCGATAAATCTCGGGGAACCCCTATCTGGGCGACACATATTAGGTTCGACAGGGGTCAGTCACAACATTTCACACCTCACGAGCCACCTCTATTTCCCACCCTCTACCCATGTATTTCTCTCCCATCCATCTCACTAACTCTCCCCCCTCCCGCTTCGCATGTATTTATCCCTTGCGTCTCACTCTTACTCCCTCTTTTCCTCACTCACTCCCTCCTGCCCCCTCTCTTCTCTCACTCGCCCCTACCTTCCATCAATTACCCCACTCTCTCTCAATCCCCCCTACAAAATATATACCAAAAAAAAACCCGGGGGGGGGGGTGTCTGTGGTCCATAGGAGGAACCCCTGAGACTGCTTCAAGGAGCCCCAGGGTTCCACTGAGCCCTGGTTGGGAATCACTGTGCTATGTACTCCTGGCCCATCAGCATTCCTTTGAAACACGTTTATATGTCAAAAGTTAACATAAAGCATATAGGAGCCGGGTTCGCTCTGTGTATGCCCTATACCATACATTGAGAGGGAGAAGTTCTGTTGATCTTCTTGGGTAACTGAGTTTGGTTAGGGCTGTTATATCGTGCGTGTAATTTATTAAAAAAAAAAAAAAACATTGGTAAAAAAATAAAATATTTACTATATTTGTGCAGACACACACACCACACACATACACATACACATATATACAAACACACACATATATACAAACACACACATATATACAACACACATACATATACGCACACACGCACACATGCACACACGCACACATACACACACATATATACATACACACATACACACACACATATATACATACACACACACACACACACACATACACATACACACACACACACACTCACACATATATACATACATCAAGCGCTGGTAGCAGTGCGAAAAGATGCTCTTCCCCATCTTCGCCACTGTCTGTCGCCGCCCCTCTCTCTGCCGTGCGCCCGTGCGGCCCTTGTGTAGAAGGGCTGACTCACACCAGCCAACTACAATTCCGCGCGCACGGCGTAGCACGCGCCCTATAGAACGTGCCTTACTCTCATATTTGAGTTATCAGATAGTTCTTTTTGGCAGTGGAAGGATTCAGTGCTTGGGGACTTTGCAACACATTGCAGAGCAATGAAAATATGAGTTGCCGTGCCTGTTGAATCACGTGAACCAGAATCCCATGTGTTTTCAATGTTGCTGCTAACAGGATTAAGGTCCAGATTTAGTAAATGGCACCTTACCGTTAACGGTGCCTTCTAACTTGGTAAATATGGGCCTAAATGTCTGTACCTCTGTACCTAGACAGGGAGAATGCATAGATGGACGGGGTGGGATTCGGCAAATAAGATGTGGCAATCACTTTCCCATTCGTTATGCAAATATATAAAAATATTTCTGGTAGTGTAAATTCTTTGGAAGAGGCATGAATTGCCTAATTTTAACTTATGAAACGTATTACTGCCTTTTATGTATACAGGCAAACCCCACATTAACGTACGCAATGGGACCGGAGCATGTATGTAAAGCGAAAATGTACTTAAAGTGAAGCACTACCTTTTCCCCACTTATTGATGCATGTACTGTACTGCAATCATCATATACGTGCATAACTGATGTAAATAACGCTTTTGTAACAGGCTCTATAGTCTCCCTGCTTGCGCACAGCTTTGGTACAGGTAGGGATCTAGTATTGCTGTTCAGGACGTGCAGACAGGCGCATGCGTGAGCTGCCGTTTGCCTATTGGGCGATATGTACTTACTCGCGAGTGTACTTAAAGTGAGTGTCCTTAAACCGGGGTATGCCTGTATATAGATGTTCCCAGCACACAACATAGAAGAAAATCAAACAAAGGTCAAATGCCAATAGAAAAATAAATGTATTAATTGAACAAAAGATGATACAATTAGCAATTGCAACAGAATAGGCTATGGAGAGTATAACTCATCAAACAGGACTATACAATATCAATAAAAAGGGAGAGAGCGGGGGATGAAAAGGGAAAAACACAAAGGAGGGGGGGAGAAATGCGTAAAAGATGAAGCGATATATACAAGGGGAGCCCTTGCACTGTACAAAATATACCAGGTAAGTACCAATATGGGGTAAGTGCGATGGGTAAATATAAATCAAAGGGAGGCCCCACCTGAAGAGCTTATAATCTACAGATGTAGCCAACATTGCGACCCATTGGCACGATATCCCCACCCCCTTCTTGCACTCATCTGATTCAAAACAACGGCAGCTTGTCCTGCCGGCGCGTTGTGTATGTTGTGTCGTTGTGTATGTCGCACTGCAACATGGCCACATCTGTAAGTGGTGTGTTGGGAGGCTTAGAGACGCATGGGCATCTGTAGTAAGTTAGAGATGTAAATAACTGAATGAGCTGCTTCGTTCAAGAGGTGAATGCTCAGCTGGGCGTTGAATGGTGAAAGTGCTTGACGAATATTGAGTGGAAGAGTGTTCCGTAGGCAAGTCGAGTTTAGTGGGAGGTTTGAGAAGGGTTCATGGACATCTTGGAGCCAGAGATACATGCTGGGAATGCTTGCGCCAGTATTTTCTGGTTGTTTAAATCCCCCCGCGTCACACTGGCCAATAGAAAGCCACGACATGTTACGTCGCAGCTTAATGTGCGATTTGAAAGCTGCCATTTTGTTTCTCCCGGAGGGGCAGCATCTTTACAGGTATACATCTATTGAAAGGTTCAAGGAAGGTTCCTGGAGCGGAAAATAACTTGTTTCAGCTCCGGGAGCTCCTGCTTCCCATCCATGTGTGAAAAGGGGGATCTCAAATTAAATTGAAAAAAAAAAATGTTTTTATTTTATTACAGGATTTTGAAGCAGGGGGTCCCGGGTGCTGAACTGCTAATTTCGGCTTTAGACACCCCCTACTTCCAGAGATACTTGCCTACACAGGGACAGGGGCCTTGTGGGCCTAACAAAATGATGGTGTTTAAATGTCCCCCCGGGCCAATAGGAAGTCGTGACTTCTTCCTTGCGGCTTCCTATTGGCCCACGTGATTTGGGATGTTTAAACTCCACAGAGATATTGGCACCCCTTACGGAGGTAAGTATCTCTGGAAGCAGGGGGTTCCCGGAGCTGAAATGACCCCCTGTCTGCTCCAGAGACCCCATGCTTCAAGCCTATAATTTGCTCTGATGAAAAAACAAAGCGTAGACATACATTTAAAGCAACACAGTATGCATCATCTTTGAAAGTGTTTTGATATACTGCTAACAATGTACAGTGCCATCCATAGAATGTATTCACCGTGGCAAAGGGATTCTTTGGGCCTGTAAACTCCCATATTTGGTATGGGAGGCATTGAGATTTAAAGCAGCAGTCTATCTCTCACCCCTCAAACCCCGTGTAAGAAGTACAGGCATACCCCGGTTTAAGGATACTCACTTTAAGGACACTCACGAGTAAGTACATCTCGCTCAATAGGCAAACGGCAGCTCGCGCATGCGCCAGTCAGCACGTCCTGAACAGCAATACCTGCTCCCTACCTGTACCGAAGCTGTGCGCAAGCGGGGAGACTATAGAGCCTGTTACACATGCGTTATTTACATCCATTATGCACGTATATGATGATTGCAGTACAGCACATGCATCGATAAGTGGGAAAAGGTAGTGCTTCACTTTAAGTACATTTTCGCTTTACATACATGCTCCGGTTCCATTGCGTACGCTAATGTGGGGTATGCCTGTAATGGGTCCCCCTATATCCGAGCTATGTAAATTTTGGCTCCTGGGACCCCCCTGGTTCCAGAGATAACAGAAAAAAATCGTACAGCGCTACATGTTTTGCTGCTTTTACATGCAATACATTACATCTCGCTGTAAGATGAGAGGGTTTCCGCCGAAGCATTGCGGATTCTCACCAACGCGTGACAGGCCTTTGTTTTATTTTTGCTAGACTGTTTATACTATTATTTTGTGGTATGTTTTATGGTGGTTTGCTATTTTTTCTAATACAAAAATGCAGTAATCCGAGTGCAGACGCTTGAGGGTTATTGTGATTGCCCCTGAAACTATAATATTTACTCTGCTTTCTATGCAGGGCACGACTATGATATTCCCTTTGTGCTTCCCATTGTCGCTCAGACAAAGCCCCTCCGAGGCATGACGCACCACACTGCTTCCTAGTAATGTTGACATGCACAGTCTGTGTCTCCCACACACAGGAATCATGGTGTTGTAAATGAATGGAAGTGATCGAGCTGGGCTAAATTCATTGGGGGCATTAAGTGGTGGTTAACATTAACCCCTGTGCTGCCAGGTGAGCCAGCAGTGCATTAGTCATTTGTCTCAAAGTCACTTACAGGCTATGACTGATTTTCAGAAGACATTTGGCCGCTTGGGCAGATGTAGAATAAGCCCATTAAGCACTTATTCCATTAGTTGTTAAGTCGCTTCCATGTACTGGGGAAAATGTTGTATATTGCACACTCTTACTTTGGTTCTAGGGGGGACGGCTTTTTAAAACCTGGTTTCTGTGTGTGGGTTGCAGGATATTCAGAAACGTGCATATATTTCCTCTTCATTCAAATATTAGGTACTAGCTGATATACCCGGCGTTGCCCGTGATTTACCCCCCCTTCACAGCTGGCTGGCCCCCACGTTCACAACTCCGTTCCCCTTCCACGCCCCACCCCCCCCCCCCCCCCTCTTCACAGCTCCGTCCCCCCCCCTTCCTTCACATCTGCGGTCTCCCCTCCCTGCACCCCACATCACTCTCCACCACTCCTGGGCACCCCACATCAGTGTCCCCCGCCTTGCACATCACATCACTCTCCGCCCCTTGCACCTCACATGACTCTCCCCCCCTCCCTTGCACCTCACATTACTGCCCCCCCCTGCATCACCCCCGGCCCCCACCACATCACCCCCTGGCCCCCACCACATCACCCCCCGGCCCCCACCACAGACTGTCACACACACACACACACGTCACCTCTCCTTCCGGCCGCCGCCATGTTAGTTACTCCCTCGCGAGGGAGGAAGGGGGTCCTTCCGGGCACCGCCATCTTAGGCGCCCCGCGTGGCATCTGCAGGCTGCCTGCCAACTGCCTGTCGGAGCACCGGGGGGGAGGTGAGCGGAGCACCGGGGGGCAGGTGAGCGGAGCACCGGGGGGCAGGTGAGCAGAGCACCGGGGGGCAGGTGAGCAGAGCACCGGGGGCAGGTGAGACGGACACCGGGGGGCAGGTGAGCGGACACCGGGGGGATGTGAGAGCGGAGCACCGGGGGGAGGTGAGCGGAGCACCGGGGGGAGGTGAGCGGGGGGGCGGAGCGGAGCACGGGGAGCTGAGGCGGAGCAACACCGGGGGGGAGCTGAGCGAGCACCGGGGGGGAGCTGAGCGGAGCACCGGGGGGGAGCTGAGCGGGAGCGAGCGGCAGCACCGGGGGGGAGCTGAGCGGAGCAACCGGGGAGGGAGGTGGGCGGAGCAACCGGGGGGAGCTGAGCGGAGCACCGGGGGGAGGGTGATCGAGCACAGCGGGGGGGAGCTGAGCGGGGAGCTGAGGCGGAGCACCGGGGGGAGCTGAGGGGGGAGGTGAGGTGATGGTGGGTGGGAGAGGACAGAGAGAGAGAGAGGTGTGTGTGACACTGTGTGTGACACTGTGTGTGTTGTGTGTGTGTGTTGTGTGTGTGTGTCGTCACTCCGCCTCAGGCCAATCAGAGGTGCGGGGGCGGGCGGGCCAAGGGACCAATGAGATTTCCCTTAGGGACACAAGAAGATGCAGACAGGCATACAGTGCTTTCATTTTTATTATATTGGATAGCTTAGAACTTTGTTCGTACATGTGCTATTTTTGTTGTTCTCTATCCCCATGTAAATCAGTATCTGACTTTGTCACCACTTCTGTATCGTTCCTTTTGCCTATCCGCCTAGCTCTTCCTTTGTCTGATTCACTCTTTTATAAATGTAAATGTGCAATTATATAGACAACAACCCCTTTAAAATGTCTTGCTTTTACATTCTGTTACGTAGGCCTGTAGTTTGAGTTTCTGCCCTCCTTTATAAATACCGCGCTGGTACATCAATCAAAATGGAGTATTACTTTGCACGTCTAATCCTGTAAAAAGAATTTAAATGCAAGATATTCTTCACCCCTTTATAAAAAATAAATATAGGCTGTAGTTATTGATTTGCTGTTGGCGACCCCCACTTTCCCTTCGTTGTCCCCCCACTATGATGCCATAGAAGGAACCTTCTTGTTTGTGGGGTCTCTCGTCTGGGGCAGGTAACATGCAAAATGAACTTTTCAGGTGCGATGAGGACTTTTCCTACTTGCTATACACTGTAGTTTCTCTAGAAAGATAAAGCTGGGTAAGTCTCGGTGTCCAAATATACTCTTGGCAACTGTGAAATGAATATACTACATGGTATAATGCAAAAAATGTTTTTCCTGTGAATGGCCTTTTAAATATGTAATTGTTAAATATACAAGGACAATCGTGTGTACATGGTTGAATTGATGTAGTTCTAAATCAAGCTAGCTCAGGCAATCTTGATAATATTTATGAGATTCTACTGCTTTGCCTTGGTTTGCTAAATCCTCAGGTTCCAGTTTGCACAGCAGGAAAGAGGGAGTTTGGGGTGCGCAGGTCATGTAGTGCGCCATTATCCCTCCTCCTCGCCCACCTCGCTTGTTAGAAGTAAGGCGCCACAGCTTCCCTGCAGCACCCACCAAAATAGTGTCCCATTGCAAGCTCAAAGCATGATGGGGCACTATTTTGCTGGCATTGACTAAAATATATGTCTGCCGCTGCTTATTCTGTGTCTCGATCATCCAGTGCAAATGCTTCTTCTGAGGGTGAAAATGTGTAGGTGGCACATCTTAGATTTTAGGTGACCAGGAACCCCCAAGGATTTTTCCAAGCCACTAAACAGCCCTCTTTCCTGTGTAGCTCTTCCATTTATGCAAATGTTGCTGTCTTCTGTAGATTCCTTGCTTATGTGGCAGTGCCCCGTGCCTGCTATGCCGATGCTGCCCCAGTGGGAACAACTCCACCGTGACTCGCCTCATCTATGCCTTCTTACTGCTCCTTGGCGTCGGAGTCGCCTGTGTGATGTTGGTACCAGGAATGGAGGAACACCTCAAGAAGGTAAGAGAACGCAAATGTATGTGGCTGTAAAAATGATTACATTGTATAAAAGAGGATTGAATATTGAGGCTATAACTACAGGTTTTCATAAGTCAAAATGAACAGCACTCAAAATCATCATGCTGAATGTTAACATCAACATCCTGTCCATAACCTAATTCACCGTAGTAATGCGCAAAAATACGATTACTTATAGCTGCCATTCTGACTTGTATCAGCACATAAATATGGATCAGAGACTCTCACCTTGGTGTATTTTACCATAATAATTGTGGGCTACTACCATTGTGTTGCAGATTCCAGGGTTTTGTGATGGAGGGCTGGGCACCTCCATCCCAGGAGTGAGCGGGCACGTCAACTGCGATGTGCTGGTCGGATACAAAGCTGTGTATCGTGTGTGCTTCGGGATGGCCATGTTCTTCCTTCTCTTTTCCCTCATCATGATTAAAGTGAAGAGCAGCCAGGATCCCCGGGCTTCGGTGCATAACGGGTGAGGCGTCTGGTATAGCCATATATGGCAAGAGGATAATCGGCACAGCAAGTAGATAAAACTACATCTCAAAAAGTATGAGGCACAAATACACTGCCCCCCAATAGACAGGGTAAGGTCATAAAAAGTTGAGAGAAAAGCAGACAATTACAGAAAAAAATACAGCAAAATAAAGATACATAAGCAAAAAGATGAGCAGAAGGGCAGACATGCTGAAAGAGACCTTCAACATTTTGGGTTAAAAAGAAGAAAAAAAAAAAAAATTCAAGCCAAAATCTGGAGAAGTACATTCTAGCATGTTTTATATACCTTAAACCAAACAAAATAGTGAATATGGCGCTCTTAACTGGAAGTAGTGCAATTACCAAGTGCTTAAATAATATTAAGTGCTTATATACACTTAAGTGCTTTCAAGTGCTGAGAAAATGTGAATAAAGAATGATAAAAACAAATGCAGCTTCAGCTCTATTGAGGACGGTCAGGTGTCTTCCTCTGTGGAACGCTTGATAGTGAAGTTTATATACCTTAAGGCTGCATCCACGCTGCCGCTGAGCGCGCTCACTGCAATTAAAATGATTTGGTACGGCCACGCTCACGCGGCGCGCTCGTGAGCGTGCACATACGCTCTCCGAAGCTTGTCGCTTGGGGAGATAAACAAAATGGACTTTGAAGCACCCTCAGCAGCAGTCAATGCACATAGAACGCAGCCACGCGTGCGCACTAACACGCACAGAAATAGCCCAGATCCATGCCCCCCCCCCCCCCCCCTCATGCTTGCAAAATTATGCAGGACTCGCTGCGCTTATGCTTGGAGAGTTGGTGATGTCACCATGAGCGCTCTCAGACAGCAGCAGCGTGGACGCAGCCTAAGTCATCACCATGTGTTGTGTACAGCACTCAGGCAGCTGCCATCTTTGTCAGAGACAGTGATGTCCATGCATAGACATTCCCACTCCATATACCCACCGCTGCAACTTTATCCAAGTAACCGTGACATTAAAGCACAAAACATGCACCCAGTACAGTGGAGCATATAATAGTATCGTTTACCTGAAAATTGTTGCATATTGATGAGTAGACGACAAGCCTTCCCTGAAACGGCTTCAGACAGTTTTTCAAAGTACCTGTCATATGATCCGCTGACATGTAATGTATCTGTGGTGGATACATATACCAACAGTGAGCAAGAAAAGCGGGGTGAAACAATCCCACATACATAAAATACATATGTAACCCAAGTGTGAAAATTGTTCTGCTTTTCCCCCTTCCCACAGCATTGCTATATTATATTTTTCCTGAATACTCTATCTTTATATTACATGGAGTATATGTGACCATAAGGAGACGTTCTCTTTGAGTGCCTTCAAGGTAAAAAGTGAACGTCCGTTGTTTTACTTAGGAGACAGTGTCATGGTGGGCAAGATATTGGATGACCATAAAGAAACAGATGAGTGTGCATCGTTCTCTAATTTACAGAAACCTATGGTGTCTTGATTCTTCTTTGATTATATATAAAAAGGATTCTTATGTTTATTATTTGAATATACACACACACCTATCATACACTCCAAGGGGGTAGCAGCCAATCGATGATGTAAAAAAAAAAAGGCACGGTGAATTATAGCGCACTCAGCTTTTAATGGTATTTTACATTCCTTTTCCCAGTTTCTGGTTCTTTAAGTTTGCTGCAGCAGTTGCAATCACAGTTGGTGCATTTTTCATTCCCGAGGGACCCTTCACAACAGGTGGGTTAATGCTTCCCTCCCTTCACCCTCCAGCCACACATTCCAGACACACACACACACCACTTTCTGCACAGAACAAAGATTGTTACTGTACCAAAAGACACCGTGTAGACGTCAAATTATTATGGTAACTTGGGAAAAAAATACTATCATTATGGACAATGTATAGACATTGAAGTGCAATATTTCATCTTGTATAAAATTACTTTAATACTACCGTTGAGGAACCGTTTGTCGTTATGCGAGTCCTACTTGCATAATGAGGAAATTGTCGTCGAATGCCCAAATAAGAAAAAACAGTGGATAGTGTGATATTGTAAAACCAAAGTGAATAAAAATATATATATATAAGAGCTTCCAAATCCCTACTCACAAACGCAGCAGGAAAATGAGCATATGTGCCAGATTGAAACTGTAGTGCAGCCCAGTCTGGAGGTGTGGTATATATCAGCAATCTCCGAGGAAGCAGAAAACAACAGAATGACTCCTGATGAAGACGTCATTACGTCGAAACGCATAGAGTCGGGCTTTCTCAGCCATCTTGGAGGAGAGGAGCAGGGGAATCTTTGCTGTCTGCGGTTCCGGCGAGCTGTGACGTCACGTTCCGGAAGTGACGCACGCGGAAGCTGTTTGCAGTGAGACCGGACGAGAAGAGCTGCGCCGTAGTAAAGACCCTTTTGTACACATGCTGTTACCTCTTCGACTGCCGTAAGCCTCCATTTGTCCTTTTATATTGGATAAATATGTTATTTCATCTACACTATGGTTGTTTCCTGCTTTCTCGGAGATTGCTGATATATACCACACCTCCAGACTGGGCTGCACTACAGTTTCAATCTGGCACATATGCTCATTTTCCTGCTGCGTTTGTGAGTAGGGATTTGGAAGCTCTTATATATATTTTTATTCACATTGGTTTTACAATATCACACTATCCACAGTTTTTTCTTTTTTGGGCATTCGACGACGCTCCCCTGGAACTTCACCCATACTGCATCTTCAAGACTTTTGGAACAGTCTTTTGTCGGGGTCGAGTGATGAGTTGTTTTTGCCTATTATACTAATTTTTTGTTATTCACTGCACATTTTGTTTAGATAGTGTTTTCATGTGCATTATTTAATATAATTTAAATCACTGTTTGAGGTGGAGTAGAGCACCATCTAGCGTTCTTTTACATAATGAGGAAATTCGCATCTTGTATACCTCGTGTGTATTTGGCAAAAGTAGGAATCTGTAAAGTTCACATTTAAGATACACACAATGTTAAACTACAATAGGAATTTCATTTTATTGCTAGTGATAGATACGTGATTTGTGTCGTTAAATATGGAGGTGAAACAGGTTTACAAAGAGGAAAATCCAAACAATAATAAACCGATAATCCATTTCATTAAAAAAACAAAGGGAATAATACAATGAAATAGAAGATGAATTGAGGATTTAGAGACGAATAACCACAATGAGAAAAAATATCAGTTCTGTTTGAGGTTGATTCCATCAGTCCCTTAAAGGGCAAAATATATAATGGCAGATGTCCAGTTAAACTTTAGTTGTAGTTACTTTTGTCAGAGGAAATGTTTATTTATTAATAAATTAATGGAATTGCAGCTCTCAATGGGCAGATGTCTGACGAGCCACTATCCAGCAACCCAAGCTAGATAGGTCCTCGTTTCCAGTGGACTTTATCTCCTGTCCTTGATCTGCCTGAATGAAGACAGTTATTGTTTTGAGCTATACAGTATTGGCGTTATTCATATATTTTTGTGTGTGTAGACACACTGTGTATTTAAAGCATTTATAAAATAGTTGTTTGAGTGGGCCCCATATCTTGGGGGGAAAAAAGACCTCCCCATTCGTTATCTTCTGAGTTTAGCCATTCCAATTTTAGAAAAAGTAGCATTTTTAGGCACACGTAGATTTGTAATTAGGGCTGATGTTTTGTGACATCTTTGCACAAAACAAGGTCTACACGGTTCTACGTAATCCCCAGCATATAAATAGGCTGAAATCATCTTCTTTTTTTTTTTAAACTGATAGATGAGTAGCCCTTGACATGCAAATGAGCCTTCACTGTCATTACCCAGAATCCCTGACTGCAGTCGAAACACTGTATGCTAAGAGATAGATAATGGGGGAAAAGCAGGATTGCAGACGTGTTTGAGTGAATGTGCTCACAAGTTATATTATTTGCTTCACTCCTAGATAAACGTGTTTTTGCTTTACGCAACTTTCAGGGCGAATAAGTTTTTTGCTTCCCAATCTTTTCATTTTTAAAAATGACCCTGCTTTTCAGTGCTTATCTCAGAAATGCGTTTGGAATAGATGCCCTATTTGTGTGTTCCTTATTTGAAGTGCACTAACAGCAGCTGTTCTTTGCAGTGTGGTTTTATGTGGGCATGGGCGGTGCCTTCTGCTTCATCCTCATCCAACTGGTGCTGCTCATTGACTTTGCTCACTCTTGGAATGAATCCTGGGTGGAGAAGATGGAGGAAGGGAACTCGAGGTGCTGGTATGCAGGTGGGAGTCGCATGTTCGTAATCATTTATGAGCGCATTGTATACAGGATGTCAATAATGGATTAAGACCTTCAAGAGGAAACAAATAGACATTAGCTATGAGGTGCTTCATTTTCTGTTTCTAATGAAACTGGAATTCCTTGATTTGTAAGACACAGCGTGTGCTTAATTTAGGTGCCGAAGATCAGGGGTGCTCATCTCCCAGGCTGAGCCACTGGTTGAACCAGCTGTGCCAAAGGTGGGATATCCTTAAAACCTGACCTGTTGGGGGGGTCTTGAAGTCTGGAGTTGAGCATTACTGCGGTAGATAACAGCCAGTGACCTGGTTATTAAATGCACAACGTTGTATATTGTTGGCCATGTCAAGTGATGTGTAATGACAAAACAAATCTTCTCTTCTGTGTTGCTCATTACTATAACTTTCTTTTCCCCCCAGCCTTGCTCTCAGCTACATGTATTAACTACGCCCTGTCCCTGGTTGCTATAGTCCTGTTTTATGTTTACTACACTCATCCTGAGGGCTGCTCTGAAAACAAGGCGTTCATCAGTGTGAACCTGCTGCTGATTATTGGAGCTTCTCTGTTGTCAGTCCTGCCTAAAATCCAGGTATGACCTTATCTACCCTTAGTGACTGTAAAGAAAGGGCAGAAAGCACTCCCTAGGGTAGGAAAAGCTGTTTTAGATGTCTTCACCTTGAGCTAATGGGTATGATGAATACCAGTAAAGGGATCTGCTACATGAATACCACCATAGAGGTATGATTAGTTCTGCATTCACTAAATTAGGAAAGACGGTGGTTCTCAACCCTCTTCTCGGGGACCACAAGACATCCCGGGTTTTCGCAATAACACATGCACCTCCATCACGGGCATGTGCTTAATTTGTTTATGAATGGAATGTTGTGTGTCTGCTGACTGGGGGGAGGGGAGGGACTGTCCCTATGGCAGTAGTTTGCCACAATCTTTTACCCTAGGCAAACTCTGGCTGCAGGGAAAGTGAAGCAGGCTACATCTGCCTGAAATCATGTGATGTTTTTTGTTATTGATTTCCTGCATGCGTTATTCCCACACACATGACAATAAGTCTTAATCTGTATGAATAAAGATGCAATCGGCTATGTGAGCTGTCTCAACTAATGCACACTTTTTTTTTCCGTGAGCCATACACTTACCACGGATTTGCCAATCTACATAGCTGTACATTTTTCAATTGTGATTTTCTTAAAGGAATCTCAGCCCAGATCCGGCTTACTGCAGTCTTCAGTGATCACCATTTACACCATGTATCTAACCTGGTCAGCCATGACTAATGAGCCAGGTATGTGGGACTGGCAGGGTATTTGGAAAATGTAACTATGTCACAAAACAAAGGAATGTCTGCACCCATGTCTACTCCATAACTTAAAATGCTGTTTGTCATATACTTCTCTCTCCCAGTTGTTTCCCGTTTTTTGATACATCGCTTTAAAGACTCTTAAATAATGAACACTGACATTTCTAAGAACGGGTTTATAATCCAGCTTTGGTTACTTTGAATCCCATACTGCATTTTTGTCGGCTTTGAGCAAATCACAAAAGTAGGGTGGCCTGTATACGCTGAACTGCAATTTAAACATCTGTTCAATTTGTAAAAAGAAACATTAGAGATGCGGTAACAGGATGTAGTGCTTCTACCTAATTACAGCTGTGAAGTATTATGTTCCAGCTGCTTGTGATGGACTTGATGCTTGTGGTGTGACTGCTTTTGAGTTTCCGGGTTGACTTATTTCAAAGGTTCATTTGAAACCTAGCAACATATTGGGCTAACAAAGTTAAAGCCCCTTTACACATTCTCTCTACAATAGAACCTGCAAGTTGCTGCTGCAATTTTTAAAGTTGTATTGATCAGTGCAGAGTTTTATAAAGGCGTTTTTAAAGAGAGAAAATTAGACATTTTGCAAGAGCCCCAGACATTTTGTTTTGAAAAACAAATCGGGACCCCCAAAGCCCCTCCTAAACTTATTTGAACCACTTTAGTGAGTCTCTTTAGAATATTTTGATACAACAAAATAGTAGCATAGAATCAAATAACTATTTCATTCCAATCTAAAATCGCGGCCCTCATTTTCAAGGGAGAGACAAAGAACCAGGAGATGGCAGGGGATTCTGGGAGAGTGTATTAACCATGGAGTCTCTTGATAGTGACAATATTAAAACTTAAGTCGTTTATAGTAGTAGATTTTTTGGTGCGTGTTTTTTATTTTTATTTTTTAAGGAAGAATATGATGGTAGTGCTTGTAATAAGCAAATCATTCCTTCATTTGATGTATTTTGACTCCTGGCTGTTTTTGGGTGGAGCTGTACCTTTAAAACACGATTCTAAATACACACTACAGTTTTTGACACATTTCTAACTTGCTCAGTTTATGGGTTCTTCCTAGTTTTTAGTTGCCTAACTGATTTCCAACTACATTTCAATACATTTACAGATTAGGATGCAACAGCTGTATTGTTATTGGAGAAAAGATGGGTCATATAGCCCTTAAACAAACAAAACAAACTAGGTTATTAAACGGTATTGCTTAAAAGGCAACATTAAGAATCGTGAAGAGTCATAGTAGCACTTGCCAGTTTCAAGCCACACGTTTTCTTTTCTTGCTCTTGAATAGATCGGAAATGCAACCCCAGCTTGCTAAGCATAATTGGCTACAACACTACGAGCACTCCAGGGCAAGTTCAGGTTGTGCAGTGGTGGGACGCTCAGGGAATCGTGGGGCTGGTTCTGTTCCTGCTGTGCGTCCTCTACTCCAGGTAGGAGCAAATCTTTCTGCTGGGGTATTTTTTTTTAATTTTTTTAAGTTGACTTGCTTCCTCTAGCCATAAATGAAATCCGGAGCATGGACGATATTTCCTAGGTGGTGGTAAGCCATATAATGTACTTTACGGCCTAAGCACCGCTTTGTAAATATAGCCTAGAATGTCTCAAGAGGTCTAGGCAGAAAATTGTACAGTATATTTCACTCGGTTGAAAATGATTTTATCTCGAGAGGTGAACGCCTGAATATTGATCGAGAACGCTATATCTTGCAGAGAAAGTATAATCTTGGCTTTAACGTAGGTGGGCCTGGTGCAAATGTCTTTGTGGCCTTTGCAAGTTTCTTTAAAGCCATCGTTCTCCTACTCATTTATTTATTCCATTTTACATAGGTGGAAAGCAAGGCTCTGAACAGCGCTATTTCCAGCTCCTGAGACACCCTGTTTACCGAGATACCTACCTGTAAACATAGTGCTAATAGCTTCCCCTCCAGGGGAATAAAAAATGGCGGTTACATTTCATTATGCAGGCCAATGAGACACTGTAACATCATTAGTTGGGGCTTCCTATTGGCCCGCATGTCAGGGATTTAGTAAAGAGACAGGAAATCGCTAGTGTTCCTAGTATTTATCTCTGGAACCAGGGTGTCCAAGGAGCAGAAATTAAGATAGCTTGGCTATAAAGGGACGCATTACCTCTTACTGCTGGCCTTTGCCACGGTGGCTACCGTCTATGTATGGCACTGTACATTGTTAGTATAACTACTATTCCTTTTTATTTTTAGACTATTGAAAACCCTTTCAAAGATGATGCATACTGTGTTGTTTTAAATGCTTAGTACAGGACATGTATGTGTGAGATTTGCTTTTTCATCAGAGCAAATTATACGATTAAAACATGGGGTCACTGGAGCAGAACGTTGTTAATTTCAGCTCCGGGAACCCCCTGCTTCCAGAGATACTTACCACCGTAAGTGGTGCCGGTATCTGTCTTCAGTTTAAAGCCCCTGGTCACACGGACAAATAGGAAGCCACAAGGCATGACATCATGGCTTCCTATTGGTCCGCAGAATATTTATTAAACGCCATTTTCGTTGGATATACAAGTGCCCTGGCAGCACCACAATGGAGCCATCTCGTGAAGCACGAGGTCCCCAGAGCTGTAATTAACACAGCTCAGGAGACCCCCTGCATCAATCCTGTAATAAAAAAAAGTTTTGCTGCTTTAATTTGGTGGGCGGTAGTATCAGTACTATGTTTTATTGTATTCATCTTAATACCTGAAGGAGATAGGCGTAGATAGAGCACAGCTCCAGACATCTTGTAGTAAAAATCCAGGAAAACAAACCAGGCCACTCCAAAATAGTAACAAAAAGGTTATTTAATGCTGGCTAAACATACAGGGAAAAAGGGGACTGAATGAACGCACCTACGCATTTCGTACAGGAGTACTTTATCAAGGTAACAAGGAAATTAAATCACTGCCTTTTTATACTTACCTGAGTTGCCTCTAATCCAACGGGGTGCGGCGTCACTAGCCAGCGCCTACTGAGTCGCGGTATCGTGACACACTCTCATAGGTAGGGCAAGTCAGGCAAAGTATAGGGGCTGCCACGAGATCTTCGTCGTGTCATAGGAATGACGTCATCAGCGTGCGACACGGGATAGTCGCGCTGACGTCACGTCAGTTCCCATAGGTCGGATAAGTCATGTGTTTAAACATTTTTTACATACATACAACTTTATTAACAAAAAAGACAAAACAATGCTAAAATATGCAAAATTGCTTGGTAAAAACATATGTCACTAAAAAAAGGACAAACAACTTTCTGGATTAATAAATCACAGCCTCCCAGTGATACTGTACTGTATTAAAGCACAAAAAAACATTGAATATGTATAATTAATGGAGACCAATATGATGACATATATGCAATACATATTAATATTATATCATTGTATTGCATTAATATGTATTGCATATGTCATCATATTGGTCTCCATTAATTATACATATTCAATGTTTTTTTGTGCTTTAATACAGTACAGTATCACTGGGAGGCTGTGATTTATTAATCCAGAAAGTTGTTTGTCCTTTTTTTAGTGACATATGTTTTTACCAAGCAATTTTGCATATTTTAGCATTGTTTTGTCTTTTTTGTTAATAAAGTTGTATGTTATGTAAAAAATGTTTAAACACATGACTTGTCCGACCTATGGGAACGGACGTGACGTCAGCGCGACTATCCCGTGTCGCACGCTGATGACGTCATTCCTATGACGCGACGGACATCTCGTGGCAGCCCCTATGCTTTGCCTGACTTGCCCTACCTATGAGAGTGTGTGTCAAGATACCGCGACTCTCAGTAGGCGCTGGCTAGTGACGCCGCACCCCATTGGATTAGAGGCAACTCGGGTAAGTATAAAAAGGCAGTGATTTCATTTCCTTGTTACCTTGATAAATTACTCCTGTACGAAATGCGTAGGTGCGTTCATTCAGTCCCCTTTTTCCCTGTATGTCTAGCCAGCATTAAATAACCTCTTTGTTACTATTTTGGAGTGGCCTGGTTTGTTTTCCTAGATTTTTACTACAGGATGTCTGGAGCTGTGCTCTAACTACGCCTATCTCCTTCCTGTATCTACATCAGATGGATTGCACGCTGAAGATTTTGTGAGTGCCCCTTGGACAGTACAGGTAAAGTGCCGCAGTGCCTTATTCAAATCCTGTCTCCCATGGACATTGTTCCTCTTTAATACTATTACTGATTGGGTGGTTATATAGTGTACATCACTGTGGATGTCTAAGCCGACTCCACCAGTCACATTCCCTTTCAGTTGTGTTATATTCATTTGGGGGGCACTCCACTACCACTGGACTACCAATTATGGACTTATGATGTTATTACCTTATGTATACGGAACCTGGTTCAATTATTGAGCACCACATACACCACATTTTCTTCATCTTAATACCTGCCTGACTTATTTTTTCCCTATCATCCACCGATAGCATCAGGACATCCACAAACAGCCAAGTGAACAAGCTGACTCTAACCAGTGATGAGTCCACACTGATAGAAGATGGAGCAAGCCGAAGTGATGGTTCCCTAGATGATGCGGACGATGGGCGCCATGCTGTGGATAATGAGAGGGACGGCGTTACTTACAGCTATTCATTCTTTCACTTCATGCTTTTCCTAGCATCACTTTACATTATGATGACTCTCACCAATTGGTACAGGTGGGTCATTGATGTGATAGGTCTTACGTTACTTGGCAAGGTTCCCTGAAAGCCCTAAAATATTTTGGCATCCATAAAGTATGGAGCTCATTTTTTTTCCAAGTTTAAAGATGTGTTTTTTTTTTTTCCTGACATTTAATTTTAGTAATAACGATTCTGTTTCGCAAATGGTCACTTTTTTTTTTATTGGCTTAGGAGGGTATTGCTAGCGGTTTCAAGTAGCAGCACAACAGGAGTGTTGTCCAAATATACGCAAACCGCATGGTTTATGCAATCATTCAGCGAATGAGCGAAGCACTACGTTTCGGGCGTATACAACCTACCTTCATCGGGTGCATCGTATCCCGACATGTAGTGCTTGCTCTTTCACTCTGCATAAGATTGAACTCCAGCTGTGCGACTGCTTCGAACCTTTGTCTTGCGAGCACCTGAAAGCAGCGGTTGGAAGGACACGCACCAAGTATGGATTGCACGGGGTGAGAAACGGAGTGAACGATATACACTTTTGGCAAGTGTGTGCTGGTCAATATTGATAGCTGTTCCTTATCCAGTAATTTCACCAGCTTGTCAACTAGTTATAAAAGAAATGCACAGGTTTGTTTGGTTTTTCTTTTTCCAGTAGCTGTGTCTTGTGTAGGTAGGACATGTTTCCGTCTGTAATAACTTGTTTGCTTATTTCCAGTCCCGACTCTTCATACGAGGCGATGACCAGTAAATGGCCTGCGGTTTGGGTGAAGATCTCCTCCAGCTGGGTGTGCATTGTGCTGTATGTGTGGACACTCGTTGCTCCGCTGGTGCTGACTAATCGTGACTTTGACTAGCAGAGGTGGAAACAATTCTTTCCATTACTTTTTAAAGGCGCCAGGATCACTGGGCTATATAGAAGCAATTCCCGTTTCTGCATGTGTCTCATAGTGTTTCACTTAGTAAGCGTATGATGCCACAGTATGTACAGCAACACTAGCTTTTTGCCACGGCACTCCATAGAGCAGGCATCGTGTAGGTTTTAGTTTGTGCTAGTTATTACTATGACACTTTTGGTTTAATCATATTTATAAAAAGTGAGGTGAGGTAACTTCTATTTAAAATAAATAATAAAAAAAAAAAAACTGTGTGAGATGTACAAGTTAAAATCGTTTGGAAAGCAGTGTTCCCGTAAGAAGCCTTTTGCACCTCAGTTTCCAGAGTAACTGTCATTTTCACTAGCAGTAACCGTTCAAATATTGCTGTCTTTTTGCCATAGTCTGCTTTCTGCAAAACCACGACTCTGGTGTAGGCTCCTGTACACTTGGCACCATCCAACGCCCAAACCGTTTTAGCTGGACGGTGTTTTGATTTGGGATTAAAAAAAACAAAAAAAACGCAAGTGCATGTAGCATCTGTTGTAATTTCTTCACTGCATTCATAAACAGGTATGTTTTCTGTGCCCAGTGTTGCAGACTAGGCCATAGCTTCAGTTTAATTGGTTGTTTTCAAAGCAAGTGAAAAGGTCTTCATAAAATGTAAAAATCCAGAATTATGACATTTCAGTAGTGTATTTGGTACACTAATTTAGTCGTCACGTGCAATTTTGACACATTTTGTATATTATGTTATTTCCATATAGCAAGTCATTTAGCCAAGTGTGTGCATCTAGGTTTTCTTTGTTTTGCGTTGTATGGACTGGAAACCATGGTAAGGAGAAAAGTATTAGTAATGATTCTTCACAAAATTGAAAAAAAAACTGTACAGTCAAATCAATGTGTGATCTAATAAACAAAACATTCTCTGAATTTCTTTTCCAAGTATTGATTTGTTTGCATATAGTCTGTTGGCCAAATGATAGTTTGCATGCAGTACTAAGCTATTATGGAATGACAATCTCGGAATTAGCCGTTTGTAGCATTTGTCATTTTCACTAGCGGTAGCTTTCCACATGGAAAGTCAGTGCCTCAATGTAATTACTCAAAGTGAAGGCAGAAAATTCCAAGATAATACGAGCATTTTATATTGCTCAATGTTTGAATCAGAATCTGCACCATAGTGCCATGAGTATATTAGTCTTACGTATTTAAGTTAAATACATTTCATAAAGTTAAAACTAATGGGGGGCTTGGGTGTAGGTTAGGAGAGAGAGGACCTACCTGACAGATTCAGGATACACCTAGATCCTCTAATTATTAGACATGATGTATGAATGCCTTATTGCAAGGAGTCAAGTGACTCGCACTGCTCCATAAAGCTGCTCACTCACTGGATGCTCGTATGGGAGAATCGGCACAGAGAAATGTCAAGGGGCACATTGGGTTACCTATTTCAAGGGAATAGTTAACTACTAATATCACATGACCAAGGCAGCCCTTAACCTGGAAATGGGAGTCCTCCCCTTCCATTTCCCTTTACTAGTTTTCAGGTTGGAGTACAGAACACAATGTAATCATTGGCCATGATAGACTCTCTATGGGAGAGACAGACCCTGTGACAGTGATTGTCTGAGAGGACCCAAAAGGGTCAAATACATTTTTTTTTTTTTTTTTTTTTAAATCGGCTTCCATTTAAAATTCCGTTTATAAAAAGTACACCTTCAAAAACAGATTGTTGGACTAACCTTGTTTATTTGAGTAAAACATGTCACTAATAATACAGCCACCAGTAGTGCAGCAGAGGGTTGTGAAAGGACCGTTGTATCTCTGGGCAATAATGCTCATTGATCCCTCCAAATGGAATCGGTGGGAAAATAAACTTGCAGTGCAACAATTTTAATCAACTAAAAACAGGCACTTATGCTCCTATGGTCACATTTATTCTGAAAGTTCGTTTATCCAGTTATAACTCAAGCAAAGAGAAAAATAAAATCTGGAACGGCTGGTCAAGATGCCACAGTAATATAAAAAAACAAGGCAGTGCACTTTATGCAGTGGGAGCTGCTCAATCATGGAAAACACACCTTTGGAGGTTAAATTGGATGTAACCTTGTAAAGGCTTTAAAAAAAAATGTATGGTTTTTTTTCTGCTCAGAGAATGTTCCAAATCGCACAAGAGAACAAACCTACGCCCGCTACCAAGCTAAACCGTTAAAGGTGCCTCAGACTCAGCCTATTAATTAGTAGCGAAAATCCTACTAAGCTTGAAGTGTCAAACCACTTAAATGACATTCAACAATTGTCCTGGTTACTAAAACTACTGGACGAAGGGGGTGTGGTGGGGTGTGTAGTGTGTAAAGAAAACAAAAAAAATTAAAATTCCAGTGTCTAGAATTGCAGAACTAAAAAGAAGGCATATACAAAGACAAAAACAGGAGTACCAAAATGATACTTCCAATAAATAGTTCGTCATGTTGATGAATATATACAGCTGTACACAGTGGTGTTATCCCACCACTTAGTTACTCAGCAGTGGCATGTCGCTGTCCAGGGGGGCTGGGGCCAGTTCACATAAATAGAAGAGTGTGGTCTCGCTGGCCTCGGCTTCAGTCAGCGGTTCCAGGCGTACCAGCTTGCTTTTTGTGGGCTCGTTGTCCAGGCTGGAGTCTAGAAGCTGGTCCACTTCAAGAGGTGTCTCTGCTGGTTCTTCTGCTGTGTAACTTCCAGTGTCCCCATCAATAAATGCTAGAAGCGGAAAGGTGGTGTATTGTACGAGTTGTTTGTCTGTGGATATATACACACAAAATGTAGAGTGCAATATTGCAAAGTCAATGTTTTCACAAAGTCATTTGGAGTCTGATATTAAGCAATCTAAGGGCGCGCTTAGTGCCGGCAACGCTGCGGTCGCTGGACAAATCAAATTGAAATGACTTCCAGCGATCGCGACCAAGCTGTCACCGTCACTATAAGCGCAGCCTAAGGTTCCACAGTGCAGGAAATCTAGTTTGTCTCTGATATTTTATAAGTCAGCTGGCCCACAAAAAAAAAAGTCCCCACATCTTTGCTATAAACGTGGTTACTTTTCTTTAGGGAAGCCAAATAAAAAATATTTTATTAAAATATATTCTGTCTGGTTACATGGCACCTTTAAGTGCTCAGAAGCCAGTGGTGGTGGGGGGGGGGGGGAACCATCATATCATAACTTTTTTTTTTGCTACTGTGTTCAAGCATTGATTGTATTTACACAAATAAAGGACGACACAATGCAGACTAACCTGATTTCTGGATATCCCTCTTGCATCCCGTTTCTGGGGTGAGCGCACTACTTTTCAAAGACTCTAAACCTTTGTTTTCCGACTAAACAAAAACACAAAAAACACTAAGAACTTGGACATCAGGCAAAAACAAATCAGGAGATGGATCATGACAAGCCAGTTTAACTGCCCTTTAGGGTGGACTTGAACTTTGTTTTCTCTACTCTGTCCATACTTTTTGGGGGATATTAAAACTGCATAAGAGTACTGGCTTCTAAGATTTAAACAAGATTACCCCTATAGAACCAGATTTCATCTTCAATTTATACAATGCTCGCATTTAGCACATTTTATGGCAGTCTGACTAAAGGAATGATTTCAAAGTAGTCAAGTGGAGTATATGTTAACGATAAAAATGTTTGTTTTGTTTACAGAATCCCAATGCGATAAACTGGGGGGAAATGAGGAAAGTCAAAACAAAACAACCAAGTGTTCAGTGCAGCGGGCTGCTTTTAATATTCCCAACACTTGCTCTGGGGCATTGCAGATAAATCAGTTTTGTAGTATTAGATAATACCTTTCTTTTATTTATGTGGGATTTAATAGATCCGGGTGTCCCATAAAACGTAATGGTAATGCTATGGTTTTGTATTGGCCACTGGAAGCAGAGTTGGCCTTGCGGGCCAGATCATAATGCGTATGAATACTACTGCATAGTATTATTGGCCGGAAAATTTAAAGTGTAATTTACTGGCAACCGGGGAATCCCCCAGAGCAGGGCAGTTGAGCTCCCTGGAACAAAAGGTAATTAGGAGTGTGTGGAACATGAAAAATTGAGTAGTCCGCTTCTTCATGGCAATAAAGTATTATATATTTAGGTCATGTCAAAAGATGTATAGAAGAGTTTAAAGGCTACAAACAAAAAAAAAATACACACAAATGGCAAGACAGAAATTTCAAATTAAACAGTTTCATACATCTACCAGCAGATCTGGATCTATGTTGAACTGACGCCCAGATAGTAACGCTTTGAAATCTTCTAAGCTGCAATCAATGCTGTCTAAATAATCCAGGAGATCAACTCTAGAAGGGAAATTGGAGAGAATTATGGTCACATACATATGAATAACATTTATCTGACATATTGTGGAATTGTGCTTCACAGAAACCCACGGCAAACATTTGAACATTCTAAATGTAAAGTTCCCAAACCAACGGGTCATTAGGAACTGAAAGACTTTCTTGAAGAAGAAGTTTATGAATGATTTCCTTTGGACAGCTATGTGCAAATGGACAACAGGTTGAAACAAACGGAGTTATCTTTTACAAAACATATATTGATCAAAATAGGTCAGAGTCCAGGCTGCACAACTCACTTTCCAAGTAGGTTGATGTTCTGGGAAATGACACCACTTTCGTTGAGAATGGAATTCATCATAGTGACTGGGTCTTCTGAAGTCAGGGGGGACTGGCCGTTTAGCCGCAGAGCGTTGGACATCAAAGGGCTGGAAATGCGCTCACTGACTGGGCTCAGGGGACCAATTACCTCGGCATTCTGATTTTCTTGCACGACTGGAATATATTCATCCTCGCTGTCATCCTCCACTATTACAATTTCTGGTAAAAACCTGTCACTGGGAAATAAAAAGAAGAAAAAATAAAACATCTGTAGAGTAACGTTCAGAAGAGTGATCTGTGACACACTGAAATGCATTGCGACAATCTTCTAACGCATTTCACCGTCCCTAAAAATCTGCAGTAAGTATCTGGGTTATGTTACTAGACATTTTAGCATTTCCATCTTGATTTTTAAATATGCAGAAGGGGCAAAATTAAGCAACGCAAACCTTTACCAATCTACACATTTATTTGCAGAGTTTTCTACGCACCACTTTCCTTCAGAGCTTAGCAAGATGATGTACGGTTTGGCCACCGCTCGTCTAACTCCACGAAGATTTTAGATATTTTTTATTGCGCTAGGCAAGCAATGCTAAACTGTAGCAGTACATATAGTTTTGCTTACTTCGACGCATCTGAGTTACTATCATCAGATCTTTCAGGAGTGGCCTGAGCACTTGTTTTTTGCTGCTCTTCAGCTTCCTCCATGTTGTCTGTAACGTCATAGATAACTATATCATCAGAAAGTTCTCTCCTTTTCTTTAAGAACGTTCTCTCCTCTTCTGTCCTGAGGGGAACCTGCAAAGAGATTAAAACAAATAATGTGGTAGGGTGGGGAGGGGGAGAACAGAGATTATCAAAATAAAATAACAATAAGTAATACACAGATTGCAGTCACGTTACTGTCCTTAAACTATTCCGTTGTGTCAACAATACAGCAACTGAGGGCTTAACTTGCATTTTAAATACCTATTTTGCTGCATTTCCTGCGAGGTCATCCAGGATTTACCTGGTCTGTGTGTGTGTGGGGCAATAAAACAATAAAAGTTTTTAACCCCCATTATTCACGCTTTGGCAATATTGAAATGTTCTTTCGTCATGCCAATAAAGCTTATTTGATTTGATTAAAAAAAGAAGAACCATGTTGACAGCAACAGTGTACAGATATTGCTGTTCGGCCAGGCCAATCTTCAAAGGGGCATCGTAAAAGTTTATGGACCCTCTCTGGCCAGAGGTGACAAAAAGGAAACTATTCATTTCGCCACAGATTTACAAAATGTAAGACTAAAAATATGGAAGGAGGGCAATGCTCAATAAGTAGAGAGGTCCCTTTATTCAACAAATACAGATAGTACTAGGAAGCCTATAAAAGATTAAAAAGTCTATGGAGGCGAGAAAGGCAGGAGCAGTAGTGAAGCCGGAGGAGGGAAGCTGCAGAGTCCCCGAACCGGCGCAGGACCGCTCTTCGCCCCAAGGTAAGTGTGTGTGTGTTGGAGTGAGAGGGGGGTGCCTTCTCGGGAGCAGCATCTGCAGCGTCACATTGTCATGGCGACCAATGTCACATGGTGATGCGTGGCCATGACAATGCAACGTCATGACACCGCAAGGGAATCACCCGGGCTGGTAGGTATCTACAATCTGCCCTTGGCAGTAGGATAGGATTGGGATGAAACTCCTGGCTGGGCAGTTAATTTAGAGGGTTACTCTCTTTTTTTTTCAGATGGATTGGGCAAATAGAAGAGGTGGTGGAGTATGTTACATGTAAATACAGATTTAAAATCCATTATTAGGGACTGTTTATGGAGGGATTGAAATGTACAGTGGAGGTAAAAGTAGCAACAAAATGTTGGTTTGTATCGGTTATAAAAACTTCCAAATATCTGTCAATGGAAAAGGCAGCAAAACGAGGTTGTTTTAATTATGGGCGATCTCAAATGTGCAGACATGAACTGGAGTAATTAAAGCAGTACCGCTAAAGGAAACCTGTTTTTAAGGTGTGCTAAAAGACCTTTACATGACCCAAATTGAGGACCCAACCAGGAGAGGGGCATTAATGGACCTAGTAAAATCATACAATGTAGAAGTAAAAAAACAATATTCAAATTCGCGAACATTTGGGAAATGCTGATCAGAACAGTGTTTTGGGTTAAATTGGAGACTATTATATGGTAACCATAAAGACTCCATTTTAGAAAAGCAGATTTTGTCATCTAAGGAAGAACCTTAGAAAAGGACACCACAAGCTCAAAAGCAACCACCGCTGGTGAAATATGGATGAAGTGAACAGAATAATTAAGGTCCAAAAATGACAAGTGTATAAAAATAAAATGAATTAATATGTGATACAAACGACCTTGGACAAGGTGCAGCTTATTCCAGGATATTTCCCAACATCCACAGGGTATAATAGCAGCACAATCAAAGCGCACATTTGACTCAAGGTATATGTGAAGTAGAAAGACAAAACATGGTGCAATACAGCTACAAAAATGTGCATAAGCTGTACAACAAAACTATGAATTTTCAACTTGCATGCTGAGAGAGAAAAACAAGCATGTCACAAATTGGAGACTCCAAATGGATTTAAGCGGTGAGTTGCGGTGTAGTTTAGAGATCCGTGGTGGATATGAAGGAGAGAGAAAAGCAGAACGTTGTACTTTTACATAAAGCTGCGTTTGCACTCCGAGCAGTGAGAATACGCACATGATCCCAAACGGATACAAGCAGTTTGACCGCTCTGGTTCCAAACACATTTTCAATCCCAGTACTATAGCATTCCAATGATGTCACCATTAATCATTGATTCACCAATAACAAGGTTCCCAGACCAGGGGCAAAATATAATAAATACAAATAAATGTGTATATATCTTTGGCACAAGATATGGAATTTAGACTTTAGAGATTATGATTCTTGGTGTGGACATGAAATGTAAACTCAAGAAACCAAAATTTAAGTCAATAGGTGTCCAATAGTCCCTAAATGGGTTATTAGTTTTGTACTTTAAGCAGTGCATAAAATTATAATAAATCTTAGCCTAAAATAGGATAAACACCACACACTTTGGGATAATACTAAACAAAATAAATAGGATTAAAAACAAGCTTACGTGATGGTTTTCTGCCCCTGCTTCCTTTACTATTGGCTGCAAAAGGGTGGATTTTGCAGACCCATTTTTGTTGAGGAGAAGTGGCCTAGGAAGAAAATAATAAAAATCAAAGGTTCATGTTTTCAGAGAGGAGGCAGCCTGCGTCACATACCTGGCTAATACAATGGAATATTTTCCCCGTGGGGCACCACTGCAAGGACGCAATAAAAAGACGCAAAAATGCGTGCAAGTCAGAGCTAGAAGAAGATGCTTACTGTTTCCGCTTCAGACTCACTAATCTGTTATTCTGCACCAATGACACGATGAACTGCACAATCTGCAAAAGATATCAAATTAAATTGAATGATCACACATTATTACATTAGAGATGTATATATTCTATTCATAAGAAATTCTTTGATCACATATACTCCATCATTTCCGGGTGTAGGGAGCAGGTCTTGGATCTGCTCTTTCTGGTGAAAAACACACCACAATATTCAATATTGAAGAAGAAGGTGACTCGATATTCCAAATAGTCAAGGTTTATTGGAACATGCAATGCAGAGGTACAAAAACGAGCTACATGTTTCGCGCAGTGCGCTTTACCACGGTAAGCGCGACAGAAAGAGTAACGTGATAAAGCGTGAAAGAGAAACCAGCTGCTCAAGTACAATGCACAATATGAGGGAGTGACGGTAAGCGTGGTAAAGCGCACTGCGCAAAACGTAGGTCGTTTTTTGACCTCTGCATTGTTCCAATAAACCTTGCCTTTTTGGAATATCGAGTCACCCTCTTCTGTATTATTAATCTATCCCAGTCTCCCACCCAGTCTAGCCAAGCAGAGGAGTTGCTGCATTAGCTGCACTAGCTGCACAGCACAATACCAGCTAAAGGCTGGAGGAGAAATTGCAGCGGCCCACCCGGCTATTCTCTCTGCTCCTGGCAAAACCGGGACATAGCAGAAGGTAGTCAGTACAGGGGACATTAGATTACAAACTGTAACGTCTGATCATCCTAGTTTTATGCCATAAAACACCGTCCAGCGCTTGAATACACCCTATGGTCCATTTACATAGGTGGTACAGAAGGGGCTTAGTTCATGGCCTAAACTAAGTATGGGAAGTGCCATTGTTCTATAAAAACACATTTTGGGAATATTTATGCCTGAAAATGTGCGATTGTAAAAATCTCGTAGCTGTATTTCTTATTATAGGTTAAAGCTGTTCAATTACGGACATTATTGAAATCCCTGCTCTCTGATAGGATAATGCCCAGAATTTTTGACACCCTGCCAAGTTTTTCAGCCAATCAGCTTTCAGTTCTCAGTCACAAAGAGTGAGATCAGCTCTCAGACAGGGGAGGTGATTGGACAGGAGGCAGCAGCAAGGCACTGACTCCTCCCCCACCCTGCCTGCAGAGAGCTCTGCACAGGAGAGTGGGGGGAAAGGTTTGTGTGTCTGCTGTGTATTGTGTCGGTGTAAAGGGGGCCAGCAGAGTGTTTTATTGGTGTGTGTCTTCTGTTGGTGTGTGTTTTGTGGGTGTATGTCTGCAGTTTGTGTTGTGTGTGTAGAGGGGGGCTGCAAAGTGTGTGCATGTTTTGGTGCGTGCGTTTTGCTGCTTGCGTGTGCGTTTTTTGGTGCGCGCGTGCGTGTTTTGGTGCGAGCGTGGGTTTCTTTGTTTGTGGATGTAGAGGGGGCTTCTGCTGTGCGTGTTTTGTGAGGGGAGAGAGAGAGAGAGAGAGAGAGAGAGAGAGAGAGAGAGAGAGAGAGAGTATACATACACAAACACACATATAAACAAACACACACAATTTCCTTATGATAAACTTGCAGTAAAAGCAAAAGAATGTAGACGATCATGTTGATAAAAATCAATATGACTACAAAAGTGTATCTTTATGAAAGATAAAAAATAAGCCTACATTTAGCCTAGAATAGTAATCTCCTTAGAACAGGGCGTTAATGGCCAATAATTCGAAGTCAGGAAGTGCATTTAGTAAGTTCTTGAGAAAAATGCACTTTGAGTTTTACTTCTATAAATGACGATATTATAAACATCAAGTGCTATTTTGAGCAATTTTTTCCCATGCCCCCAATACTTTTGAGCAGCAGAATCCACCCAGGATTATACACTATAAATTCTTAGGCACTGGTCAGCAAGTCATCCAAGTGCACATCATATTATAAGAAGTGGAAAAATGAGTGGGGGGGGGGGGGGGGGAGAACACACACAATGTATATGTTCTTTGATATACATTTTTTCAGAGAACTCACATACAAAATATTAAAAGGTACCCAATTTCATGGCACAAATTTTATACTAAACTAGCTGTACCCAGCCGGTCTAGGAAATCTGAAAGGTTATTAAACATGACTGTTTTCATCCCTTCCTGTAATGCCTTGCTGTCTCGTCCCTCTTTTCCCCACCTTACTTTCTCCTCAATCATGGCCGGCTCCTCTTTGCACTCCCTGCCTTATGCCCGTTCTATACAGCATGTGGCCGTGCGTTCCTATGCGAACGCACGTGCCGCATGCTTTCCGTGTATATAGAGCCGAGAGCTGCAGGTCAGTGTATGTGCGTGTATATGTTGTGTGAGTGTAAGTAAGATTTTTTTAAATTAAAAAAAAAAAGTTTAATAATTTTTTTTTGTGTGTGCAATCACACACACACCACCACCACACACAACACACCCACACACACCACACACACACACACACACACACACACACACACACAACACACACACACACACACACAACACACACACACACCCACACACACCACAAACCCAAAAACTACCACAAAATACTAATTTTCTTCTCATCTTGGCCGCTGTCTGTTGGCTCCCCTCTCCCTGCCCTGCGCGGCCCTTCTATCCGTCAGCCAACTAAAAATCTGCGCGCGCCACTATAAAACGGCCCTTACTGTGTCTGCTCCTCTCTGTGCATACTATACTCCCTCCTCTCCTACTCATCTGTCTCCTCCTGCTGGGGGAGTGAGAGACTGCTCAGTCTATCACAGAGGGGTATGAATGTATGTCTTTACATAGCACGGACAGTGTGCTCAGCGCTTTACAAAAACAGTACAGGGAATAATACAATAAGCGCAGCCAAGCCAGACAATAGGAAAGGACATCCCTGCCCCGGAGAGCTTACAATCTAAGTGGTATGTTGGGAGACTAAGTGCAGTAGATGGCAGTGCTTGGCCACAATGGTTGGTAGGAGCGACAGTGGGTGTGGGACAGTAGCCACGAGTGCAGGGGATGCTACATTTGAGAGGTGAATTTTAATGTTGGTTGGTATTAAATTAGATGGGTTAACAGCATTAGCAGGGAGGAAGGGGGCAGTGAGGTGTGGGTGAGAGCAGGTGTGTATATGGCTGGGTCCAGGATTAGGAGAGATAACCCCAGCAGCAAGGAGGAAGAGGAGTAGAGAGAGGGTGAATAGAGGATTTGTGGGGGCGCTTTTTATTGAGAGGTGTAGAAGTTGTTGGGAAAGAGGTGTGTAAATAGAGGTGCACTGTCTAGGCACAGGCATAGGTGAGGGAAGGAGAGAGGAAGAGATGTGGGTAGAAGGATGAGAGTGGGGAAGTTGGGGAGAACAATAAAGTTTACAAAGGAGTGAGGCAACAACAACAACCAGAAGAAGCAATAGGGAGGACATAAAGAGATGCAGGGAGAGAGGTACTAGGAGAGAGTTCCCAGGTATTAGAGGAGATGAGTAGTAGGAGGTGAAAGAGCAGGTGTATAAATGAGACCTTGGAGGGCAGTGTATTATTGAATGTTACACTGCAGCTTAGAAGGTTTGTTTTTAGATGCCAGAGCATTTAGAAAGCCAAGTTCTCACAGTTGCAGGGTTGATGAAGTGCAGAGTCCAGTTCTTATATTCTTCACCTCCAATTAAACTCAAATTTCAACTCTACAGACACTTCATATGTTACACAGTCAATGTGCAGTCTCATTACAAAGGATGTGCAGTCTCATTACAAAGGATGTGCAGTCTCATTACAAAGGATGTGCAGTCTCATTACAAAGGATGTGCAGTCTCATTAGCTGTTCCTGGGTGAGTGACAGACTGATCAGTCCATCATAGAGGGGGATGGATTTGCAAACTCACTTGCTGCCCTGGGTGAGTGATAGGCCGTTCAGCCTATCACAGAGGAGGAGGGATGTGCATCCTCACTCGCTGAATAGCCTGTCACTCACCCAGACAGCCAGTGATGATGCACATCCCTCCCACTGATTGGGTGAGTGACAGGCCGCGCAGCCTATCACAGAGGGATGTGCAGAAATCTATACATAGATAAGCTTTTGAAGTGTCCATTTACCTGCCGAATAACTTGTTGCTGCTGGGAATGCTTTGTACGTAGATCTGATATTTCCCTCCACAACGCTTCGTTTTCCCTGCAAGAGAGGACAGCAAAGTAAATGCTTGTCTAGTGTGCCATCATGGCTAAACTGCGCATACAATACACCCACTGCGACAAATTCAGCGGTATAATAATTACTGATGAGCTTATGAATTGGAAGACAGACTCCCCTCCCCATCCCCCCAAGTCAATTTGCCATGGTGAAAAGCGTTGCCCAGCCTGATTGAAAGTAGAAAGCAGTTATTCTGCTCCAGGACATGTCCCACCTACGTTGACACAAAAAGTGAATAATAAAAAGAATACAATAGAATAATACCAAAAGTAGCGGTGCTGGTGCTTTCAACCCCCGTTTTTCAATGTTTAGCCCTTCTACTGCAACAGCCGAGTGTTTACCACACATTACCCACTAGTTTAACCTTGTTGGGTGATCCAAAAGGCAAGTCCCCTGACATCATGGGGGCATACCAGGGGACTCGCCTTTGGACACACAAATGGATAAGGAATGACTGGATTGTATGGCCTCTACCAACAGGGTTAATGATTTCTTGCCTTCCCATCCATACTTCATAAAGTCCAGTTTGCAGGTACAAGTTCCGCTGATGAAATGCCATTCATTGCTGAAAAAGGTGCAACCCCAAGAAGCAGGCCAAAAGAAGTCTACTGTAAGCAAATTAACAATCTCATTTGCTCCTTTAAACAGATCTAACTATGCTAAAAGCAAAGATTTTGGCTTATTGTTTCTCTCTGAAAATGTATCACAAAATTCTATTTCTTAAGCGCCTCTGAATGGTGAAGTGTTTGTCAGTTAAGTGTTTTCTTTAACCTTATCCCATCCCGTCTTCAGAGAGCCAACAAAGAGAACAGGAAGGGAAGACAGCCTGTGCAAACTCTTGCTGCACACACAAAAGATGGTAGAAAGAATAAATCAAACCCCTGCTAAGTCTTCACTCACCATGTTCACAAAATAAATACATATTTACAGTCGGGAGGTGGGGTAACGTGCAATGTAGCCCTTGGGTGGTGATGGTGTAGTTATATTGGGGGATTTTCTAATAGTTTGTATGACTTGTGCATGACCCTTGCAATAACTGTGGAGAGTTAATTTCCCCCCATGTGGTGTGGTCTTATTTTCCCTGTGCGTTGTCTGCTCCGGAGATGGTTCTTTTCTAATGTTTATTATTCCTTTGGTATTGTAGATCATTGGATTTCTTTGTATTATATACTTGTGCAATACTGTTTATTATATTGTGAAGCATAGAAATGGAATCAGAATTGGGGAGCGGAATCAGCCTTCAGCGGAGCAGAGGAAGTCTGGCAATGGCTTTGGACACACACACTTCTGGTTCCGCCGCACATCACAATGACGTTAAATGACGCAGGTTGTAGGTGGCGCGCATGACTGACTCCAGAGGTGTCTGCAGCTGGGGGGGCCGAGGGGAATCGAGAGATGTTTGCCCGGGCCTGGCATGATTTAAGGAAGGTCAAGCAAGGGGGACCACAGGCAGCCTCTTTTCCATGGGTAGGATGCCAATGCATGTTTTGACTTTAGGTCACATTTTATATTTTTGTACATGTATATTTTATGAGTGTATTTTTGTATATATTTTTTTAAATCCTCTCGACCAAGGGAGTGTGCAGCATCATGTTGTACTTTATGCATTGTCCTGTGAGATCAGTAGTTTAACAAGACCTATGGCAGGCTGAGCATGGCAACCAGACTGTGCTACACACAGAGTGGCAACTGGGGTCTCCAAAAGTCATTTCACATGAAGGTCAAATCAAAGTTATTCCCAAATATGTTCGTTAGCAACCACACAGATAACATATTAAGTCATTTTTTTTCGTTAATTACCTTTTCAAGGAGAACAGCCTCGAATCAATGGTGTCTTGTTTGATCTGCACCTTCGCGGCATTGCTTAAAATTTTAGTTATGTCTTCCTGTCGCACTTTGGATTCTTCCGGTCTGTTGGAGGACACCTGCGATAAGATGGGGGGGTTGGGGAGGAAAGGCTGAACATGACAAAGTCCATAAAATTACTTTATACATTTCTTTTTCTACTACCAGGCAAAAGTGAAACAGGGTGGGTGAGATGTTAGGTCAATGCCATAATTTACACTATTAACACATTAAGGACGGGATAGACTAAATAAGGGCAGATGCAATGCAATACTTTTTTTTTTTTTATCCCTGTACTTGAAGGGAAGAAAGATGGGAGTTATTCTGATTTATGTAGTTGTAAACCCGACATTAAAGAAGGATAAATAGATATTGTTGCTGGCGGATGAGGACCAAATATATGTATTGCTCTTTATGGTGTACTGCAGATGTAAAAACAACAACAAAAAACAAGAAACTCTAGCGCTGTTCTGTATGTGTTACATTTTATACATACTAAAAACAAGTATCCAAAAACGTGTAGAAGATATTCAATTAGAAAAAAAAGCGCACACAACCATAGTATGAATATAAAAAAGGTGTATTCGCAATCCATATGGGTTAGTAATGCACGTACATCAGAGTAAAAGGTCAAATGCATATAGTACAAAGACTGTGCCTGTCTGTTGTACTATATGCAGGACTGCACGGCTCAGTGGCAGTCGCCCATGGTTGTGGTTATATGCCATCTTCGTTCTCCTCGATCATCCGACAAGCAAACCAGCAAGTAACTCTGAGAATGCAGCAAACCCCGGACGAAACAGATCCCCCTCAGTGAGGACAGTTGCACGACCCTCAAAAAGTTTTTGCACTCAGGCAAATTCAAGAATACATAAGTCCTTAACAAAGTGTAACGAGTGCACTGGGGAGGTTGGAATCTCCAGATAATTAGGACAAATTGTCCCTATTAGGAGGAGGCACACAAACAACCTGGGATTGATTGGGGTTGGTTGAAAATACAACTTTTTATATTCATACTACACAGAGTAGTTGTGCGCTCTCTTTTTCTCTTCATTATTTAGCCTTTGTCACGCCAGTTCACGGTTGTGGTCACTCGCCATTTGGCCTTATTCTGGATGTCAATTTGTCACACAGAGTGAACAGCGCTCTAGTGGCACTTCATTTTTTACATACACTTAATAGATCAGTATTTGTGCACTATTTAATAACCCACACAGCTTTTCCAATGGAGTGTCAATTTTTTCTTTCCAAGATATTCAATGTATATTCAGAGATTATATAACATTAGTTACAAAAATATAAAAAATGCAAAAATATATATGCATTTTAAATTAATCAAAACCTCTTGGAACAATGTCCCCACAAAACACGTGAATATATTTTTACACGCATTACACTATTTTTTCTTCCTTTCTTGGTTTCTCTTCTTGCGTCCCCACTGGGTAGCACATTCCTTTCACCGGGATCGTTATGCTGAACTGTGCCTAGCTTAAAACTAATTTTGGGTTCTGAAGATCTCTCTAAACACAGGTCTGTACTTGGAAGCTTAGGGTTGGACGAATAAACCACACATTTACCTTCCTCTTTATATTCTCCAATAACTCATCCTGCCCCTGAATAAAGAACGGGTGCTGAAATTCCACTGGTCCATCGCGCTCCTGCTTCACAATACCAGAGTCAACATGAACCACCTTCCGAAAACCATCTAACAGAGACCAAAATTAAGGGAAGAAATAAAGCACTATAACAGAAAAAAATAGGCGTAATTGTTCCCAATGCTATCTGTGCTATCACTACCATTAAACCCTGTGGAAACAGGATATATTATGTTATAACAATAAGGCTAGTTACATCTTTACTCGCATATCTATGGATCATAAACAAGGCAAAAAATAAATAAAAATTAAAAAAACAAAAGCTTTAAAACCTTCCATTAGCTTACACATGTTCAGTTGCCTCACAAAACTGGCCATGTTGTTGTGCTTGAAGTACTTGGGGAGGATATCTTTGGCAAACCTTTGTTCATCCAGCACCAGGAAACTTTGTCCATTCTGAAATAGAAGACGTGAATAGTTCAAAGGTGAAGTTAGGTACAAGCAGGACCGAACTAAAAAAGAATGACCAAGTTTATCTTGGTAACATTTCTAAACAATGTGACCCAAACAGAAGAACGAAAAAGTGCAAACTTCAGAACAAAAAGGGTCTCTTTGCTTGCGCATCCTGGATCACAAAAGCAATACAGAATAAAGCCGAGACAGGTCTACAAAGTCTCTCGGCTGTAAAACGCAGCGTAAGAAACCTTGCACCAGATTTCTCCAGGAAAAAAAGGCCCTGTAGCAATTGAATGCTTTGCTACACATCATCATCCCCTATAGCGTCTCCACCACTTTAGAGTGTTTACAAATAAAAAACAACACCAGAAGGTTTACAGTACAGCGGAGCTGGCTGCTCCAAACATGAATTCTCATATTCCAAAAACTCACAACCTCTGAGTCTAATAGCTGGTAACGTATTTATTTAGGCTTTCTGATGTTTTATCGTTTATTTTATGAACCGTCTGCATTTATATACTGTATGTTTTCTGCAAGATTATTTTTCTGTAACCACTCACTGTACCACTTTTTCATTTATTAAATCTAAAATGTAAAACACTTTGGGCTCTAATTTGAACCAAGTACCTTTTTGACGAGATTCACCACATTTTAGGATGCATTTTGCGACGTTGGGTTTTTTGTTAATTACATATTTTTCCTAGTAAAAAGGAGATCAAGGACTCCGGAGGGTCCGGAGATTATTCTTGGTGGTGGCAGTGTAATTGGAGGTGTAGTGCGATGGTTTTGGGGGAGATATTGCTCATTTTAGAGGGCCCTGCAGACAGGTAAATGAGTCAACAGGATAGCTGGATGTATTAACCCTATTCACATACACCAGTCACGTGCCTATAGGTGTGGCGTAGGTGACAGGTACCATAAATAAGGCTTAAATCTCTACCTAGATTACACATCTTTTCTATAAACTGGTTTTCATTTCCATTCTATTACTGTTCATTTCGAAATCGTGTTTTTACACCGTCCTATTCATATTTTTAAGTTGATGTGTGTGATTTTATTTATCTATTAGAGGTCATTTTAACATTCCTCTGTTTTCGTATGTCGTTTAGAGACTTCTTATCTGTAGCATTTAATTACATATGTTCCCCTCCTTTGTACATTGTTATTCTCAATACCACCATTTTAACACACAGCCCGTTTTGCAGCTTGACTCTTAGCCAAATATTTAGCATGTGTGCTTTTACAAGGGTGCTGGAGTCTTATCCCTTGTTGCGTTATCTGCTTTTAATAAATCACAGCTTTTGTTATTCCAGTTCTATAGTTTTAATTTACTATCCCTATACCCTGGATCTATACTAGTAGCTTTAACTAATAATAAATAAAAAAGTTTTAATTAAGAATAAGGATCACGAATTAGGATTGGGGTAAATCCAGAACTACTTTGAGACTGCTGCAGGTATAGGAATGCATAGCAACAGCCAGATCCTACTGACAGATGTACTACATTATCGGTCAGCTGTGAGGAGCCGGATGTGATCTGGCAAGAAAGCAGAAGTGACAAGACATTTCTATTAGGCATTTAGTAGAGGCGCGCGCGATGGAGTGCATGGCGTCACGCGCCTGTCGCTCGAGCGATCTCTGCACTGTGATGGGTAGGCGTGGCCGTGATGTCACGAGGCTGGTTCGCCCTAATTGGCTGAACCGCTCATGTGACGCGAAAAAAAAAATTGTCGGCTCAAAATTCTGCTGCGCGGTCACTCTTCCTCAGATACGCGCACAATGGCTGGCCCAAATGAGGCACCGCATTTGATTCGCGTCGAACGCACTATAATCGCGACCTTAGATGTCTCACAGGGGGCAGCTCGGACATGAGAAACGCGAGAGTGGAGGCTTTCTGCATAGCTTGCCCAGAACTGATGGAACACTTCACCAATCCATGAGCAGTCTTTAAAGCTGCAGTTCAGTCAATATCCTGCATGTGTGTTTTTTTTTTTAAATAAATCAGTTCTGTAGTAAGAAAAAATACTTTTAGCATTTTCTGTTTTTAAAAAAACAACTTTGAAAGACCAATTTTCTTGTATTCTATTTTAACAACCATTTGCTAAGGCACTGCCCCTTCTTGTCCTGTCACAAGCCCTGGCACACCCCTTTATCAGCCCTGCCCTCCCTCTAGAGTCTAGCACATGTCAGTGCAGCAGTGCTCATGAATATTCATGAGCTTCCACTGAGAGACAGAAGCAGAATATAAACAGATCCCTTCACTAATTATGTCACCAAATTTTGCCGATCAATACATGGAGAACGAATTGACTGGCAGCTATACAGTTCTTTAGGTAATTAGAGATTGCACACATGAAACTATTGAAGTAAAAAAATAAATTAAATAAAAAAAAGACTGAACTGCAGCTTTAAGTTGCCTATGTGAGTGCAACCTATCACTGCTCTGTCCACAAAGTATACATCCAAGGTGGCCCTCTTGCACTTTGTTGTTCTGTTTACAGCTGTGTTCAGAACTGTAGCCTAAATGTTGGGAATACATTGCTTTGCTCTTGTTTCGTCTTATCCTGTGCCCTTAAATAACTGGCGCTCAGGCAAGGAGCAATAGTGAATAAATCTCACAAACCTTATTAGTGGAGAAAATAAGGCGGCACATGCAAGACTTCACTTGCTGAGAAAGAATCAATAAAAAGGTAGAAAACACAGTTGGTACTATGGCCACGCAGGAAAGATGGGGTAAAAAATGAAGACAAATTGGCCACTGATGTTATGACATTTGTCTGTCTAGATGCACGACCCACCCCGTGCACGGGAGAGACCTGATGTCCCTTCAGATCAACAAAAGAACAGCAGACAAAACCAACAGAATACCATATACAGGTCTACGATCTGTTAATGTAACTCTCATTTGACTTTTCAGTCCAGATCAGCAACGGGTTTCTGCTCTCTCCCAGGCAAAATAGAGGATAATCTGAACCCCAGCAGATTCCCTTTGGAAGTGCCTATGACAACTGTCACAAGGATATTCCAGACCCCACATCCAACATTTGCTGCAGACGTTCTACAAGCAAAACAAAAAAGGTCAAAAAACCCGATCACAAAACAACTGTTTGATCTAAATCATCCTGTGAATATTCTACCTCAAGGGACGAGAATTCAAAATGCAAGATATTTTTTTTCCCCCACCCCAATTAAAAGTGTCAATGTAGGCAATAATATCTTCCCCCAGTCAGTAAAATAAGTTTTTTTGTTTTTCACAATTCACATAGCAACCAATATTTACTATAAAACGAAGCATTTACAAATTAGAAGCCCTTTCATCGGCACATTCCAAACAAAAGCAATTACTATGCGTTGGCTGTTACGAAAAAACATGGCCCACTTAAACCTGCCCATTGTCCTTCATACAATAAAGCCTCAAGCCCAAATCTTTAGCTGGTTGGCACATTTCTGACCGCCGTATGCCTATCCCAAACACTTCTGAATTCCTGCCCTGTATTTGCCTCCACGTCCTCTGATAAGCGTTGTTCCATTTCTCTTCCAGTGAAGTAACATTTTCACTGTTTTCCTGCATACCATCTCGGGACATCCTTACTAAGCGGTGCTACTCCATAAGACACCTTCCTGTGCTGCAAGGCTCGTCACAACCCATTCACTTAAATGGGCTAGAAGGGGTCTTCCACCACCTGAAGGTGTCTTGTGGAATAGCAACACTTCGTAAATACAGACCCTAATCTATGATCATTTATTTGTAATGTGCCATGTGATGAGCGCAAAGCAGTACAGTGGGGGCCAAACACAAAAACAGATTAGCCATTTGCAAACAATAACAATAGGTCAGGAGGTCTCTGCTTGAAGGAGCTTAAAACCGAAGAAGTGGAAATAGAAAGGACACCTGAGCATGCATGAGGTGATATTCTCGTTCAGTGGTTCCCAGCTCCACTCCTAAAATGCCACCACCAAGTCAGGTTTTAAGGCTATTCCTGCTTAAAAACAAGTGGTTCAATCCTTTTGATTGAGCCACCTGTTCTAAATAAAGCAGGGAGATCCTTAAAACCTGAACCGGTTGGGGGAGGGGACTTGAGGGCTGGAGTTGGGAACCACTGTTCTAGGGAAAAGGTTTCCATCCACCCAATACTACAACAATAAAAGCAACCAACTCAGAAAGCCCAGAGAAATGTTTTAATAACAAAATTAAATGTTATGCTTAGTGTTCCCACATTTTCAGTATTTAGCAATCTCACCGATAAATTAGCAGATTGTGTTTAAAATAAGTTTTTATTGATTTACACCATTTGTCAATTCACTCAATATTTTTGTTGTGTTAAAACTCTAAAGCCGTATAGGATTGAATGTGCCCTGAAGCATTTCCAGATTTAGTTTTACAAATAAATCCTGAAGAACGCTGAACACCAAGTTATTCTTTTATAGATTCTGAATGTACTCGTCCAATATACTACAGTCACAATTTGAATGTCACTAATCATGTGAAGTGCACAACATTTTATTATACATATATGATATAGTACAAAAAGATGAATATATTGTAGTCCAAAGCTGTGACACCAACATTTCGGTTTGCTATTGGACTTTCATCAGGATCAAGAACAAGAAACCTACCAACATTTATAGATCCAAAACGGAAGTGACCGGTTGGTAAAAGCCGGCGAAAGCAGGGGCCCAGGGCGAGTTCCTTGGTTGTCAAGCAACCCAACACTTGTGTAAACAATCAGAATTGTAAGGTGCAGCGAGCTGGTTATAAACCTTGTATCAAAAATACTGATCTCTAAGAGAGTGTAACCAATGATTTAAAAACAGAGTAACAGAAAGCAACTGGTGTAATAATGCAACATAATCCTATAAATGTAGACAAACTCAAAGATCTGAAAAACATTGGGGATTCGGGGAACGCAACTGCTAAAGCGCAGTGACGAGATGCTATGCTGAAATACAGAATATAACAATTAATATCAGACTAATGCAGTAATCCACATAGTTTACCTATTAAAGAAAGGGGGGATAATGCACATCAATAATCCCAGCAGTTAATTAAAAGGCACATATAGAGCTTAAAAACTCGATAAAGTCGTCTACATTAACAGCGTCCGTCAATAGGAAGGAAGAGATACGTGCTCAAGGTCATGAGACTGGGATAGCAGATGGAGCCAGGCACCGACGGTAATCCTTAGGAGCCGACACGGTCAATGAGAAAACGTACAAGGAGGGCTGGGCTGTGAGCAGCAATAGGTTAATAGGGGACTCGGTATATCAGTGTGATAAGTCCTAAGGGGTATTTGTATTCTCACTCCTACGAATCAATTACAAACTGTTCCATATTGTAACATGTTAAAAAGTCCAATGCCTGTCAATTTGCAGTGGACCGTACATCCATGGCGATTGATACGTTTTTATGTTTGCAACAATGTAAGGAATGTAATGAGATAGAAAAGATCAGGTAGAGAAATTAAGATCACACAAGTGAGCCAGACAGATGCAAAAATTACAACAAAGGTCACATATTACCAGGTCAAGTGTCAACTTGAAAAAAAGATATAATGTAATAAAAAAAAAAAAAGTGACAGGTAAAAATGTCATACAGGCGTTCGTGTTACCCAACCTTGAGAAAGGCAGTATTATACTGCCGAAACTTTGTTTTTCTTGGCACATGAAACCTCTGTTACTGATTAAGACCGTGTACCTGTTTCTTCACTTTCTACTGTTACCCGACGCAACATGTTCTTGAAAATAGCGCTGGCTACAGAATCATCGGGAAGCGAAACCCATTTTCTGCCCATTGGTATATATTATAAAGAGTTGGATATGAGCGTCGGATAAGGCATTTTTGTCGCCGCAAAACTGCCCATTGCTATGTATTATAAAAGTGTCGGCAATGCCGCTCGTCGAAAAGTGAAACGTCGGAAAGCGAGAATGTGTCTGTACTGCAGTATAACTTGTGCAAAAATAATGAGAACTAAATTACTGACTTGTGCACCATTGGTTTTATTTGTAAACTTGCAATTCTGCTTAAATGTCTGAATAGACGGAATTTCAGTTTTGTCTAATTAAACTGAACCAAGCGCTAAGTGGAGTTCAGCTCTACACCCCCTTCACATTCCTTATGTGCTGCAGAGGGAGGTGGGGGGTTCTCAAGGCTCACAAATGCACTGCAGAGCATTCTCCTGAAAGTTAGGGTCCAGAAATATTGGAATTTGCTGCAAAGATTGATAAACTGTAGTGGACATGAAAAACAGTTCTGAATATATTAAGTAAAGTGAACCATATTTTAATGTATAAAATGAAAGTAAGCATATTTGTTTGAATGTTTCTAATATCTTGGACGTCCTATATATGTACAACAACGATATAAAGCCACGGTGGCATCACATTAGGAGCTCATTAATACAACAAATTGTTTATTTGTTTCCAACCTTTTTTAAAGGTTTCTTTCCTATGTATTGTGTCAAGTCTGTTTTCTTACTATGGAATTTCTAGGACATCGGATAAATTTGGTTTCATTTCCGGTTTCTTTCTAGAGTTAAATACTGTAATGCAGTGGTGCGCAAACTGTCTGTGAAATTAACCCAGATATATAAAACACTTTAAAACATGCTACTGGAATTAGTTAACTTTGGCCCTGGGAGGGATTGTCCTTTGGTAGTAAAAGAAATTAGGCACATGATAACTAGCAGGCATTGATTTAAAAACATTAGGAAAACGCTATATTTTATATCACATTGTGTGTCGAGGGATTAAACCTAATAGGACAAAGATTCGGAACACAGAATTAAATACAGGCAAAATTACATTTGAAAAGCCATAAATGTGGATTTTGTCATCCAATTGTCCACCTCTCCTCTAGAAGGCCGTGATGTATGAACAGTTATGCTGACATTGTAGATACTGTGAAAAACTAATCAAAAACCTATTGTGCAGTGAATAATTATCACTGCCACCTGGATGGCAAAGTAAGTCTACAGGTTGTTGTTGTTGTACTAGTGCTGTTTGTTACCGTGGTTACCAATTTATTTTACAAGTTGCAAAATAATACATTTTATGTTTTGTATCAAGAATCTGGTCAACGAGATGTACTGTTTAATTCTCATCACTTAAAAAAAAACACCAAGATGGGCGCTGTATCGATTTGGCAGAAATTTCTGGCAGATCTAAGTTAGGTCACGGCATTTGGCCTGTGGAGAGAAAACACACGTGTGGAAAAAAATAAATAAAATAATAAACAACACACCCAAAGTGGCCACAAAGTTTAGTTGATGTCTTCGCTCACTATATAAAATCATACTGTATATAAATCACTCATCCTATGGGATGGTAAACTAACATATAAGATCTAAAGAGTGGTTGAGAATTCCATAAAAGGGAACGATAACTTTTTAATAATAAAGCTAAATACTTCTTGGTTGCCAAGAATTGAAATTTCACTTTGATCTTTTTCAGATAAATCTCTGGAATCGTGAATATCTATCACTTGGACAGACAAGGTTCTCACTCACAGCCAGGGCCATGGCTATTATGGTCAACCATGACCCGATGAGTTTTATGGTGTTTGCTTTAGTTAAATACTGTTTGCGTGATATCATAAATCTTTTAACAAATCTGGTGCTTCAAGAGTTAATGTAGTTACAGGAAAGTGACAGAGTGCATCAGAGATCAGCATTCAAATAAAAAACAAAGTACTGCATGTCCACTGGAGCCTTGGAGTGCCCTAGCACAGCAGGTGCAAGGAGATCAGACATGTTTAACCACGTGGGAGCACGAGCGCGGCCATCCTTGCTAGTTAATGTAGTTAAAGTTTGATTTTAAAAATACAAAATATTGGGTTTAGGACAGGTCAAGACTCTTCCTGGGTCTGTCCAGAGCATCAAAAAGAGGAGTTAATTGGTGGGTTATCACTTATGGCCAACTAAAACTACAAAATGTGTTCTATGGAGCTGATAAATCTCGAGATAAGGGCAGTTTTGCCAGAAACGGGATTAGAATATGGCTCTCTTGACAACTTTATAAACGGGATCCTTTTAGAGCCACTTTCAACGGCATTCTCTGGAGGGTTCTGCAAGGTTCAGGGGACGTGGCTAAGTATTCAAAGAGTGACTATTAAAAATGAGACCATCATGTGATGTCATCTACTGTGCATAATAAGAGTCACATATTTGTAATCGTGGCAAAAAGAAAAAACCAAACAGTACCACACACTACATGGGTTACAGGTGCCAAGGACAGATATCCATTTGTTACGCAAATTTAGGAGAAGATGGTAATAATTAGTATTGTTACGTCCGTCATTAATCACGAGGATCTATTGATATAACTCACGTGTGCAAGTATTAGAACAAGGAAGTTATGGGTGCGTTTATATATTGAGGCAAAGAACTAAACTTATTTTTTTTTGTTTTTTCTCTGTCTCTGTAAAACGGTCAACCTAGCAGCTGATTTACGACAGGGGTCGGCTTATATCAATGGGAACAAAATAGTTATGGAATTATGAAATCAGAATTCAACAGAGGTGTGTTTGGGATTTGCACCCTATTGGAGTTAAAGGGTTTGATTATGTTGGATTTGGATACCCCCATGACAGAGCGTGTATAACCTGGTGTATTGCATTCCTACACAAAAGGAGATAATGTCCAATATGAGCACAGGTCAAGAAGACACTAAGGAAAACACGGAATTGGAGTAAATCTCTAGATAAGCATATCTGATCTCTCAACTGTCCCTCCTTGGGCGCCAAATATATGATTTAGGTACTAGCTGTGGACATTGAATACACGGCACATTCCCAAATGTGTGGGAAATTGATCACAGAAAAAGCTATGCCTGCAGAAATATGCATGTGCAAAATGTGGAAATGTTATTTATTTCTTTACGTGTACAGATTTATTCTAAATTTTCTTTTTTCGGGGGCGGGGGGGGGGGGGGGCACATGGTATTATAAAACCATTTAACTGCGTACTGTGCTTGAGTTAAACTAAATCTACTTTGTGAAACATCGGTGTCTCAAACTCAACTTCCATCACTTTATAATTAACAATGGTTTATTTCTAAATATAATTTCAGGTGCTGCATTAAGCCTCTAATTCAAGATCATTCACTTTCATATTTATGGCAGCTGATGTAATCCTCCTTGCCCAGCAGCTAAGGAGTTTACATGCGCCATGTTTTTATATGGCTGTACTCGGTCTCCCTTACCCGTTCCGGGTGCTGGATCCGCGCAGACCGGGCGTGTATGCAGGTGTAATAATGATGGGTGCCACGAACTTTTGTAGTTCAAACAATGAGCCTTTATTACCATCCTTTGACAATGCTCATCTATTCAGACACACACACACACAAATTGTTGCATTGTTTGTACTATTATCTTCTGCTTTCCTAGGTGCCCTTAGCTTAACACCGTAGGGAGGTACTTACACATTGACTTGGTGTATCTGACCTGTCCCCGTTCTGCATAATGTCCGTTATGCTCTGTCACTAAGGAGCCCCTTGCAAGCCCTGGGTGAGTTATTACTATCAAGGGAGCAGTGTCCCGGTTCTGTATTCTAACTACCACTTCTAGACTGGTATTGAGGCTGATATGAACCTGCTGGTTGGGCTTGTCCCGTTACATCCTGCAATCCCTCTCTTGGAAACATCAGTAGGGTATACGTGTCTTCTGAGGTGCACAAATGTGTTCACCATGGCCATTTATAGAGGCACTTGCCCTAACTACAACACAATAAACAGGGGGATGATCCCCCTGAGGAAGTGACTGCCGACGTCACGAAATGCATAGGGAGGGAGGAGCCTAGTCATTTGGTATGCTGATCAGTGAGGAGTCTTTGTAGCAGAGCTGTAACATTATCAGCAAAGGTTGTCGGAGTCCACAGCTGTTAGGCGCAAACAGCCTATAGGCTAGACACTGCAAGGAGCAAAGATTTCGAACTGTGTAGAGGTGCTGTGTGTGTAGAGGTGCTGTGTGTGTAGAGGTGCTGTGT